>LKNJ01003819.1:0-39190 GCA_002120245.1 Maccullochella peelii | reverse complement strand
CACACACACACACACACACACACACACACACTGGCACCTCAGGGCAGGATTGATTATGTTTCTCTGTCATGTGGGCTGGCCTATTCACCTTAGCCTTGTGGATGATGTTCCCATGCTTCTGCTAAAAGGGTGTGTACAGGTGCATGTGTGTGAAAGAGATGGATGATGGATTATTTGGGGTCCATGGGTTTGGGAGAGAGAGCTTGGAGGGACACACCACGTCATTTACTGATCAAAAATGCCACTGGGTCAGACAAGGGATGGGAGGTCTACTAAGGATGTTTTTTTTAATGCTGATGGTTGTAATTCATGTCTGCCTCCTCAGGGGGTGATTAAGAAACTGCAGTAAATTACATAAGTGGCTATGGATGAACTCTTGGGAGTCTTATTTCAAATAGGGCTATTACGCGTTGACAGGCATGAAAAAGAGAAGGGGAGAAAGAAATAGAGAAAGGGTATATAATCCAATGTTTTGATGGTTGGACCCAGTTTTTGCTCTTTTCGTTTCAGCAGTAGCCTCAGGCTAAACAAACAGGTGTCTGCCTCCAATCCGGGTGGAGTAACAAACAGATCTGGGCTCATGATACGGTGTTGAAATTTACTGGAAAACAAGGCTGGTTTCCTGTGAACATGGGAAAATGTGAGGTTGAGAGCAGTTCTGCGTTGTTTTGATGGCAGAATAGTAGCAAAACAAATAAATAAAAATGTAACTAGATGACCTCCTTCTCCACAACGTTGCCAACAGGCTCCAAGAAATAGAGCGATAACTGTTTGCTAGATATTAAGAGTGAAGCTTTGAGCACTTAAACTTGATTTCAACCCCCCAAAAAAAGTCTTTACAACGACATCTTTGTCAATACCTCATTCTGAGTGTGAAAAGAGAGGAGGAAACTCGGGATAGTGTTTTTGATAGGAGAAGAAAAGAAATGGAAACACCCTTCACAACTTCACTCACAAAAGGCGAAATGGGATAGTGCAGTGCCCGAGGGCTTTTTCAAGATGCTACAATGAGGTGTGTCAAAAGAGAAGAGAAAAGGTCTCCGGCAATTACAGTCAGGTATGGAAAAAAAAAAATAGCGATGTCATCTTAGAAGGCTTTTTTAGTTGACAGGGTGTGTATTTTTACAGTTCACAGTAATCCTGAAACAGAGCTTATAGAGCTGAAACAGCTGAGATGAGCTTCAACTGCAGACTAGCTGCTTTGATTTCATTTATCAGTAATTTTGAAGTTGCCATGAGGGTCATGATTTACAAAGTCACACGATCCCCCTGGAGATATGGAGCCTGCAAAAAGCTTTTAGGTATTTCTATCTTCAATCCCAATTCTCATCGCTTTTGTAAGTGAAACTGAAAAGGAAAAGCACCAAGGGGCCTGTCAGCCTTATTATGATGGGTTAAAAGTGCCTTGATGAAGTTCAAAAGAGGCTGCAGCCTCAGACAAAAGCTTTGCCCCATTACCCATCACTTTTTTTCAGGTCTGTGTCTGGCCCAGAACAAAGAGCCTTTACCCCCGACCTCCAACCTCCTCCACCCATCAAAGACCCATTGGTCTGGCCCTTGACTGACATGCATGGCCAATCCTCCAGAGCACAGAAGAAGAGGCTAAACCAACAAGCGCCAAGGGGGTGCTACTGGAGATGATTGACACAGCCAAGATAATCTCCCTCTGAAACATTATTGAGTATTCAGCCCTCTGCAGCTGGGCTTTTCAGTTGATAGCCATTATTTGTGTTGTTGTTTTGGCATCACCCCTTCTTCCCTTCCTTTTCCCCCTTTATATTTCTCTGCCTTCTCTCTCTTTTCACTCTTTAATGTCCTCAACACTCCCCTGCTTCCACACTAAGACAGACAAATCAGAAAATGCAGTTTATTTGTGAAAATGATGTGCAACCCTAACCCACTCTGAAACCCCAAAACAACAGGAAAATGGCTAGGATAAATCTCGTCCTTATTAACTTTTGGTCAGCAAAAAAAAACAGAAATGTGCATCACAGCTGAGTCTGCTGAGTCTCAGCTGGTTAAACCTCAGTTCTGTCCCCTCCTGCTGTCATGGTCGTGGAAAAGTTTAAATACAGCCGATTGTTACTCTCACTTACATGTATATTTTTTGTGCTGTTTGCGTTGTCAGACAGCGGCTTATAAATGCCACCTGTTAACAAATACGGCTGCGACTAACGATTATTCATCTATTAATCGCTTTGACTGTAAACTGTCGGACAATGGTCTAAAATGTTATAATTTCCCTCAGCCCAAGGTGACGTCTTCACATGTCTTGTTTTGTCCGACCAACAGTCAAACACCCAAAGAGATTCAGTTTACCATCATATCATCGGCATCATATCCTCACATTTGAGAAGCTGGGACCAGCAATTGTTTTGCATTTTTGCTTAAAAAATGACTAAAGTCATGATCATTGATCATGAAATTAGTTGCAGATTATTTGCAGCTCTAAGCAGGTCAACACCTGTATTGTGTGTTTGGTCATACTGAAATTCAAGCTGAGTGATCAAAGAGTGGGTAAGAGACGATAGAAAGTTGACCGTGGCAGAGCATCTTTTTCGTCCCCTAAAATGCAAGGCAGGTGTTTTTGGTTTTATCCACTCTGGAGAAAGTTGAATTTTTGGGTGTGAAAAAAACAACTTACTTTTAACAGGAAGCCAAAATGCAGAGAAAAAGATACATTATCAGATTTAACCAGCGTAGTGTGGACATGGTCTAACCTTTACCCCTCCGTGTCTGCAGGAATCCCGATGGGGACGTTCAGCCGTGGTGCTACATTGCAGATCACGAAGACGGGATCTACTGGAGATACTGCGACATCCCTACATGCCAGAGTAAGAGATTACTGCCAGTAGAAAGTATCTTTCTTCCTCTGTCTCTCTCTGCTCTGCCCTACCATGCCCTTGGGGCCACATCATGGGCACAAGGACCAGCCATTTTCACTGCTATGCTCATCTGCTCGCCTGCTATGAATAGCTTTTATAGACTGTATGACTTGTACACAGCTATTACCATCTAAAAAATGCCCCTAATTGCATCCGTCACCCCTCCTCCTGCCATGCCCGGGCCTGCCCTTACTTTAACGCGAGCTGTCAATCACTGCCTCTGTGTGTGTGTGTGCCTTTTTGTATGTGTGTTCATTAGTTTCCCCTTTGGCTTAGCAGCTTGTTTTGACACGTTTTTTTGATGTGAGCGATCGTGTGCATCTACCTGTTACCTGATGTATTTGTATGATTTGTTCAAATGTGGGTGTGTGAGTGTGTCTCTGTCCTGTAATTCCTGGATTAATGCGTGTGACGGACTATTTCAGTTGGGAGATTTTGTGCTTCTGTGTGTCTCCTCTACCGGTTTGGCACACATTTACAAAGAGCTGCCTGTCTTTTATCCCATTACTTTCATTCTCTCCACCTTTTTAATCACTGCTGTTGAAAACAGACTTAGGTGGATCAACCTACACTGTTTTTGATGCCAAAGATCAGAATTCCTGCAGAGGAGGTTCAGATATAGCGATACATATTACATATTTCTAACTATTTACTTAACGTCATTTCAACATTTTCTATGTGTTCTGTTGCATACCTTTAGTAACCAAAAGAATTTGGTGACTGAACACAATATGAAAGATAAAGGCGGCTGCTGAAATTAAGTCAAATATTCTGTTAAACTAAAACAAATATTTCATTTATTCCATTCCCATCATGAATTACATTCCCCTTTCTTGTGTAATCAACCTCTAGTTTTTTGCTACTTGTCTCTGAGGTTAAACATTCCTCCTCCTTCTTTATCTATCTTCTATTCTATTTCTTTTCTAAACACTTATTTTTTTTTCTTTTACCTCTGTTATCTCTCCGTCGGGTTAAATATTCCTCCTCCCTCTTTATGTATCTGCAATTCTATTTCTTTTCCAAACACGTATCTATCTTTTTTAGCTCTGTTATCTCTCCGTCTGATCCTTGCATTCCTTAATATTTTATGTGTTATAGGAATTTTGTTATAATAATCTACTTTTGAAGTCTTTGCAACAACAGATTCAAGCATTGAAAGCCTGAAAGACAAAATACAGGATGTGTTTGAACTTGAGGTGAACTGGCGGACAGTGATAATCAGACAATGCGGGGGGAAAAGCTGAGGCTTTTCACTGCAGTAGGTACCACCAGGCCTCAGGAGCCTCCAAAGCCCTCTAGCTATCCCCCCATTATCCTGTCTGAGTAGCATGTTTGACTAAAGCCTGCTGTTTGAATGGCTCAGGATCCATTAACCCATCTAATAATGCCTGTTGGCTGCATGGCCTGTGTGTATCCATGTATTTGTCCATGGTGTTTTTGCGTGTTTATGTGTATAGGAGACTTTTGACTGACCTATTTCAGACAACTGTCCATTTAGCTCAGTTTTTCTAGGCCGATATCCCAAACCTTTGTGGTTTGTGAGGGAAAGAGGAGAGCAGCCCAAACCGTCTCTGTACGGAGTCGGGCTCGTCTCTTATCTTTGGTGAAATTAGGGCAGCTTTTGTTCCAGATGGGTTTGCCATGTGCTGGTTCAGCCTTGTTTTTGTCTAGGATCCAGTACTGTGCAGCGTGTAACCCATCCTTGTGACATGTGGCCCATTTTTAACGGCTGAGAGCTTCGCCCGTATCAAATGCTGTCTTACACGAACGTTACTCTTTCTGTTTGGGCATTTAAAATTATACAGAGGTCTGTAATGTAAGTAAAGGAGATGAGGTTTGCTGTGAGCCAGGCATCCAGTGTCATGAAAACATGCCCGTTCAGTGGAGACAGTTTCTCCCTGCAGGGATACCAGGGAGCTTTCAGACACGAATGCTCTGTCTCATCTATTGTGAAACCACAATCGCCACGTGGTGCCTCACCTTCTGGCGGTGCCTGTTCTCAATCTGCTGCGTTTGAAAGCTTCAGCTGCCAAGTGAGAGAATGCTGATGCTCTCTCAGTGTCAGTGTTCTCAGTCTGTGGCTGGCAACAAAAGGCTGAAAAACACTGTGGTGTGCCAGAGAAAGGGCAACAGTGGTTTTTGTTTTCATTTTGTCTGGCTTTTGTTTTGTCTGTGCCTTCGTTCTGTCTACTTTTTTTGCTTACGTTTGATGTCGCGTGGTTGGTAGTTGGTGGCCACTCGCTGAGGCACCTAGAGCCTGCCAACGGTCTGTTATCCAGCTGGGCTCCCTGTCATCTAGGGTCATGCCACCCTGGTGAGGGTGACACACCCTGCTGGAGCGCACACTGCCGAGCAGGTCACGTGAGGCCAGAAACATATAGTCTGACAGGGTGGATTATAGTGTAGGTCACGACATTTGTTGATCCTAGTAAACCCTCATGGCAGCAGTTATCATGTGGTGGAATTATCTAAACATTTCAAAAAGGCCCGCTGTCAAGGCACATCGTCTACTGTACAAATTGACATTTCCACGGTGTGTCACGATGGACGCTGGTTTCTCATTCTCAGGCCGCTAAATGCTCTGCTAAGCATAACCTTGTCACGAGTGTTGTTATTTATTTAAGTCCAGTTCCTGTGTAAGAGTACAGCCTTGCTCTTCTGAAAACTAACATTTCTAAAATCTCGATTTCACTACATTCAACTAATTATTTTTGAGTTATATTGAAACACACTTTCATTCCTTGTGAAATTCAGTTTTCTCTGTACTGTAGGTCACTTCAACACTGATTTATTTACATCAAGCCTCAGTGGGTAGGGCAGAGACGGCTTAATGTTTTCTGACAGAGCAATGCTGATTCTAATGAGGTGTGAGGAAAATACCAGTGGAGCCTCCGGCCAAACCAGTAGGTTCACCAGATTAAAAACTAGAGTTGACGGCTCAATCCATTAGTAAGGGACTTTAGTTTTTAGTTTTACACAAGTTCAGATCAGACGATTCCTGGGAGGTCTCGAAAATCAGTTTTCTGGTTATATGTGTTGAGGCCACTTTCCTCTAGCTCAATTTTTAAGTACAGTTTACTCACTTGTGATAAAACATCCACTCACATTACTGATTTAAAAGATGGAAAATGATTTGTTGTTGAGATTTTAAAGAAAATCCAATTAAAAAATGATTCAGTTAGGGTTAATTAAAACCTTTAGTTACACATTTCAAGCATAGCTGTACTGTATGTCTCAGTGTTTGGACATCTTCAGATGTCAAAATACTTGTTTTGATCATTGACAGTGTGATGTTTCATGTTGAGCGTTCCCTGTTTCAGAGTGTTCCAAGCTGGAAGGACATTTTGTTTTGGTGAGGCTCCTTTAAGCAGACATGCGTTTGCTTGACGATGTGCCCTGGCTGAATTTGATTGACACAGAGTGAAACTGTCGGGGTGAAGTCCTCAAGTGTTTGCCAAGACAAAGAGGCTTTGATCTGCGCGTTCCGAGCTTGTCTCTCAACAGCATATAACCAGGAAAAACTTGTTGTGCGACTGTGATTTTCTGCAGTAAAGAGACATGCAGCAGCTGTGAGCTTTTCTCCTAGTGGGACAATGCCTTTCAGGAAAATGCTAATTTGGAATATTTTTTATGTGGAGGACAATGATAATTGTTAAGTTAAACCCAGGAATAATAGTGGATGATAACCCCATTTAAACTCCCACATCTCCCACCTTTTTACATTAGAATTTATCAACCTTCAATTTTTATGGTTTAAAGGTGCACCTAGTAAGATCACAAAGGGAACATCTCAGGGGTTTAATAAAGTTCTTACTAACAAGGACCAACCAACTTTTTACCTGACCAGGTGCTGAGATTTCATATCAATCGATAACAAAATCTAAATAACAAATAAGGGTAGGACCTGTTAATAGGTGTGTGATGCCGTGTGTTTACAGTATCTATTTATTTTACACGTTGTTATTGTGGTTGACAATACCTGCTGTGTTCAGTAATGATCTATTATCTATTATCTATCTATAATTATCTGTACGCCAGAATTCCCGTAAGCTACTTTGTGATATTTTGAGATGCTCCTTTGTGATAGAGCTGTCAGTGTGTTTGCACTTGAACATTTAAGCGACTTGATGTATGACTTGAATACTTAGAGTAGGTTATACTTTCATCTATTTGAACAATTGAGGGAATGTCTGATTAACCTTGTCTGTCACCATGGAACAATAGTCTCAGTACCAGAGGCACCACATCCATCTGGCAAGCTTACCAGCCACACCTTGAAGACATTAAAACAAAGTAGTTATGTGTTTGGCCCAAAGTTTTATTACTGAACGTTGACGAAAATATGCAGTGATGAGATATCGCCTTCATTAAGAGTGATTTATGAAGCCGCTAAATGGCACTTTGAAGTTGTGGGACACTTGAGTCAACCGCCAAGTTGAAAGCCAAGTTGGCCTTGTTCAACCATTTGGGATGAATCTGTCCTGTCCATGGGTCAGAGGTTCATAATGTTTCATACAAGTGTTATTTTAACTTACTCTGCCTCAATTGCTGTAAATGTCCATCTTCTCTGCTCAAATACAAGCTGTTAAATTTACAAAAACACCACTTCTTCGCAGTGTGGAGATTCTTGCTGGATGAAAGGATCAATACCTGAAACAGAAAACCTGAAACATACCAGATAGCAGGGCTGTAGTCAAAATAGGGCTGCAATTAAGAATGATTTTCGGTTGATCAGTTAATATATGGATTATTTCTCTGGATGGCAATGACAATCCCCTTACTTTTCCTGCAGCGCCACCATGAGGTTGACATTTTTGATATTTAGTGAAATGTCTCCACAAGTATTAAATGGATTGCCCTGAAATTTGGTACACACATTCATGTTCCTCTCAGCATGAATTGTACTAACTTTGGCGATCCCCTGACTTTTCATCCAGCGCTGACATCAGGTCAAAATTCAAATACGTCCAAATATCAGCAAAACTAAAGACATTCCCATCAGTCTCTGCTGTACTTTGTGTTAAGTGCTGTTTTTTTGATTATATAGTCTATAAAATACCAAAACATACTGTAGAAAATGCTTCCCAGACCCCATAGTTATGTCCGGAGTGATTTAATTCTTGGCATTTATTTTTGATAAAGTGCTTAAATGATTAATCGATAATCAAAATTGTGGATTCATTTTCTTTCAATTGACTGATTGGTTAATTGTTTCTGCACTAAGTCAAGACCATGTTAGCCCAGTTCAAATCAGTTTGAGGGCCAGGCATAGTGGAGTTGGAGACAAGAACTGGTCAGAGGGGTGTCAAGTCAAGACCAGACAGAACCAGAGCAAAATTTGTCAATATTCAAGACAAAAAATGGGCAATAAGCATGCCATTACGTATAAAACAATTGATTTATGAGTCTCTTAAAGATGAAGAGGTGTACTTATCTCTGCACCCGCTAGGTGCATCCAACCAATCAATAGACTAAATAATTATAGAATACACACAGATGTTATTCCTTAAACTGTGGTGCTGTGAAGAAAATTACAGAATGTGGATCAGGTTGATGAAAAAAATGCATCTTTAAAGATTTTATAATAGGCAGGAAAAGTCAAACGGCTGAATGAAGGCCTGAGACAAGAACAAGTGCGAGTCAAAATAAGCAAGAGGGCCGAGACAAGTCGAACATGTCCGACATGTGGTCTGGAAACCGAGCCCAGACTGAAGCACCACAGCCCTGCCTCGTGGCTGTTGTGGTTGCCTGAATCAAGGATGCTTTCAGGTTCTGTTTTTGCAGTATTCATCCCACTCTCTGTCATTGTTTTCAGAGGCAGAATATTTCCCCTAGGTGGTCTTGCACCAGCTTTCACCACAGCCAAACCTCCCAACCAGCATACTGAGGCAGGTTCAGGCATCACTGAGTGGAGAAGGGTGTGTGTCTGTGTGATACTGTGTGTGTGTGTGTTTGTTCCTGTGCTTTTGGCAGTTTAAAAACTGATCAGAGATTTAGAACTTCAAAGTGAAGACATTTTTGTGAAGTGAGCTCAGCTCATTTTGGCCATCCCTTACATCTGCTGTAGGTTAAAACTGTGATAATTAAGGTTGGGGTAAAGTCAGTCATGTGCTGATGGTTAAGCTTTGGCAAGGAGATCTTACTGTTTGTTTATTATTTTCACACATATCACAAATAGAAAAGGAAGTAAAAAAAAACAACAAAGAAGCAAAATTCTGACTTGTTAAAACATAAAGATTTATGTTCTGCTGGAACAAATGATCCAGTAGAACCAAAAAAAAGCTAAGAGGCTTATCATGTGGCTCCCCTTAAAAGAACTACATTCATAATAAAGAGCTAATGAATGCAACCAATGTCCAAAATTAGCTTTTTGGCCTCACCGCCCCAGGTTGGTAAATTCAAAAATTACCTGCCAAGATTATTTTCTGCCAACTAAATTAATTATTATACATTTTTCATAGAAATATGCAAGCCTCTTTCTTTTTAGAGCTATTTTATAGAATTTCCACGGGTGCTGTGTGAGTAGATTTAGAGGTTTAATTTAAAACCTTCACACTCATACAATGAAAGTTTTTGTCTTTCATTTTTTTTCTTGCCACTAGCCTCCACATGGGGATGAAGTTAACTTTCTGCCAACATAAGACTTGTTAACCATCTAAACACTGGAGAGACAGGAGAGATGTTTAAGCACTACAGAGTTAGAGCAGTCAGGAGCTTGTGACACATTTTTTCATACATAAGACAATACATGACTGAGCTGAGACACATATTTACTGGTATTTGGCGCTTGACATGTCCCCTGTCACCTGTGTTAGGCCTGTCCTTGCCTGGCAAAGAAGGCTGGGGAGCTTTGAACACGCTCATTGTTATCTTACTATGACCTCTGACCTCCTCATAGCTCCACCCACACCTGCCCTCAGGGGAAATACCTGCCTGCAGTGTTGTGAGGAAACTCTCAGAGAGAAACTAGAGAGTAGAGACTCTCACAAAAACAAGCCAGAGGACATCAGGTACATTTAATCTCTCAGCCTCTCTCTCTGGCTCCTTCCCTCTCTCAACATGGCTGGGGTTAAATCGGCCAGGGCCATTAGGGAATTAAAGGTATTGATTACGAGGAGAGCTGGTTGTGTAGAATGTTTGCTAATGAGAACAAGTAGACGGCCATTGTTTAGTGCTTGTCATTGGAAAGAGGAAGAGATGAATAGCGGGTCAACCAATTTAGCTCTCAGGAATAAAGGCTCACAGCCAAATGTAGATTAGCATGGTTCTGCACAGGTGCAAAAAATGTAATGTTATTATTGGATATTGATCAGCTAGTGTAATTCGAGCTCACAGTGCATGTTGTGCGTGTTTTGCCATTTTGCCTGTTTGATCAAAATGTATTAGCATAGTCAACATGATTTGATCAGGCTGTGCTCTGAGCAAAATGCTAACATTAGCATGCTAGCATGCTCACAGTGGCAAAGCTAACATGTTGTTTAGCTGTTATGTTTACAACTTAGTTTAGCATGCTAATATTTGATAATTAGGACTAAACACAAAGTACAGCTGAGCTAGATGAACAGTCAGGGGATAAACAAAGTTTTTCCAATTCATCCTGAAGGGGGCATGAATATGTGTACCAAATTTCATGACAATCCATCCAATAGTCATCTCAAAATAACAATTATCAGCCTGCTTGTGGTGCTAGAGGGAATGTCAGGAGATCACCAAAGTCTTTAGGCTTCATCCTCTGAATTATCTGTACCAGTAAAATTGAGATATTAATGTCTAGACCAAATGCGCTTTGGATATTCGGGTCAAAAGAGGATACATGTTTTTCCACGCAAGACGCAAGAAATCTTAACCTCAAAGTCTGTATTTAGGTGTTAGATAGACCGCCATGAAATTTACTGTGAACATTCATGCTCCCCAGAGGATAAATCTTTTTGATTTCTGATTTGAGCACTCCATTAGCTGTTGTCTTGTGCTACCTTCAAACCAAAATGTCGACTGTGCACACGAGATGCATTGTGCAATAATCTAATGGGAAGATTTGCCATGAAATTGATGGAGCACATTAATACTCCCCCTTTAATAAAGCCCTTTGAGAAATGACCTCATGCCCTTTTCTCTTGCTCCATCCTCAGAACAATAAGTTACATGTTTAGTTCCGGGACTTATTAGGCTCTAAGAAATCAGCATGCTGTTATGGTGGTCATTACCTTCATTGCCATTATTGGTGCTTTTAGCTGTTAGTCTTCTGTCACCTACACTCGAACAATGTCTGGAACAATGCTTTTCTTTCTCGCCTTTCCATTGTTGTGTCTCAGTGTCCTTTGTGGAAATGCTGCATCAGCAAAGTAGTTTTATGCCAGTTGTAAGAAGTAAGAATGACGCACGTTTATTTTGCAATTTATGTGCATCTTGCATTTGAATGATCAAAAGAAACTTGAGTGTTTGTTGCATGCCTTTCCTGTTCACACTGGTTAGAAAACATCATGAAAACACATGAGGTTAAGTGACAGAATTTGGATGAATTTCAAGCTGCACTGGTAATCTATTATACTCTATAACTTTTTTTTGCACATTCCTGGGGACTTCACCACTGTTATTGACATCCAGATAACCAGGACAACCTGCCACAGTAGACAAACAAGAAGTCAGTCTCTTTGAAAGTGAATGATGGTAAATGGAAGTGCATCGCTGTGCTTATCTAACGCCTGAGGTGGTCACAAAGTGTCTTTTCATCTCTCAGTCGCCCCGGTATCAAGTCCCCCAGGGACTCCTTGGGACACAGGCTATTTGGTTTGTCAGAGGAGGCAGAGTGATTCAGCGTGGCGGCCATTTTTCATCTCTTCCCTGCATTGTTCGGCCCGGTCTCTGAGAAGGCACTAATTATTCATTTAAAGCTCCGGCTCTTCCCTCTTCCCTCTAATTAGATGGTTAGTCACTCTCCCAGGGCCCCAGGCTGGGGCATTGATCTCCTCCATCTCAATCATGTTGTAACACAGTCTCCACCCCACACAAACACACACACACACACACACACACACACAGAAACATTTAAACGGGATAAAAGAGGACATACAGATACAGTAAACATGCACATAGTATACTGACACTACATACAGTGGAGGCTCTCTCTCTCTTTCTTCCTCTCTGTATCTATCTCTCTCTCACTCACTCACTCACTCACACTCACACACACACACACACAGCCCACCAGTGTGTTTTGAACATCCCACTAGCAAAGTCTGTCTGTTAGATACAAGTACTTCTCCTATTCTGTCCAATAATAAGTCCTTTATTGTCTAACTGTAAACTGTTCCCATTTACAGGCTGGAGAATTTATGATCTCCACAGAAAAGCAAAGCATAAACTCAACAAAAACACATAACAGCAACTCCCACCCCCTTACAAATAATACAGTTTCCAGAAATGGCCGTCCTGGGGGAGTTTGTGGCATATCTCTCTGTTTCTCTTGTGTTCTCGCAGGCTGTGGTACAGTCGAGAAGACTAATCACAGGCTAGATGAATTGCAGCAGCTGTATTTGTTTATGTATTGAATATACTGTACTACAAAAGGGGTAATAAATGGGGCTGAGACACAATGAAAGGGAGACAGAGTGAGGAATAAAGGCAGAGAGACAGAATGGGATGGAGGGGGGAAAAAAAGTCACATAAACACCGACTGTGATAAGTGCTGTTTCCTTGCTTTGTTGCACTTAGCCTTCCTGGGAAGGCAGTGTAATGTTCCAGGAGGTGTGTGTGCATCAGATTTGAATTGTTAACCTGCTGGCAGTGCATTAATGAGTTGGTGGGAGTGTTTCCAAGGCTTCACATACCTGTGTTAAGTTGCTTGCATCAAGCCTTTTAGCACAATGTGCTTTTAAAATCCTGCTTCTCCTCTTCTGACCTCACGGCTTTAACGTCCCTTCTCCAGTGTGGAAGCACTAATGAGTTTGTTTTTTTTGTCTCTGTTTTACAGTGTAATTGTTAATAGCTTCAGTGTTAATGAACCAAGATGATTTTGGCCCCAGTGAATGTTACGATTTATTTTTTCCAGTGTTGCTTCAAACTATTCTGGTCGATTTCTTTCGCGGTCCGATCCCCGTCTCCTGTCCACATGTTGAAGTGTCCTTGGGCAAGACACTGAACACTGAAGTCCTTTTACCGTTTCTGTCAGAGATACTTATTATAGATTTCTTTGTCTCTAGATGCAATTTACTTTTAAGCTTTTAAGTGATATTAAAACGTAATCACTGAGATGTCAAACTCAATGTAAGAAAATAATCCATGAAAGGAATCTGTGCCTACAAAAGTATTTCAAGGCTAATAAAAAGGAAAACATTTAAATGTTTATGCATTCAACACTGTCAGAATACAGGCAGGTGATATTTGACAAAAATGTAAACACAGAAACAAGAGGAAGGAGAAGGAATGTGGCAGCATGGCTGCACTTTGGAACTGCATAAGGAATCATGCATCAGTGACGCTGCTTTGCCTCATCAGTTCAACACATGCTGTGTGTGTAGCTCAGCTGGTTTGTGCTTACATTTTTTTCATTACTGGAAGTCAAAGCTTTGACAGAACGTCTCTCCCATTGCAAACATCTTCAACATCGAGCCTCTCAGCTGCCTGATTGTAGTTCGTAAGAAATTAGGGCTGCAACTTGCGATTATTTTTATCGATTAATCTGCTGATTATATTTTTGATTAATCGCTTTGCCTATAAGATGTCGGGAAAAATGCCTGTTGATATTTCCCACAGCCCAAGATGACCTATTTCGATTGCTTGTTTTATTCTATCAGTCCAAAACTGAAAAATATTCAATGTACCATCATTCATGACAAAGAAAACCAAACCACATTTGAGAAGCTAGATCCAGCAAATGTTTGGCATTTTTTGCTTGAAAAATGACTAAAAACGATGAATCAATTATCAAAATAGTTGCCGATTCATTTTTCTGTCAATTGGCTATTTGATTAATCCATACCGCTTTGTATGAAATGGATCAGCATATATAAAGACAAACAAATGGGGAAATATAGCTAATAAAGAAAAAAATGGGAATGTAAAGGAAAAGTTCTAGAAAACGGGCATAAATGTCACCATGACTGTAATCATTCATTATAGAAACCCCACGCCATCACCTACACAGTGAAGCCACAGTGACGTATCTGTGTGGGCGCTATCAGTAAGCTGCTTTAAACCGACCTTTCATGTTCCCACATCCAGAATTCTTCAGGCGGCAACAGACAGAACAAACAAGCAGCTTAATAAAACAAAATCACCTGACTGGAATCATTTCTACCAACGCCAAATAATGAATATGAATTCATTTAGATGTATTTAGGACACTTATTTTAAGGAATATAAAAAACCAAAGTTCTGAAATGTTAAATATTGTCTAAAATTGGTCAAATAAAAATTTAAAAACTAAACAAGATTATGAATCTACTTGACAGTTTTGGACACATTTCAGTCAGTATAGAAAAAGTACTGCGGTTTGATACCCAGCCCTAATTTTGGTGCTTTATTAAATTTATTTAAAATGTTATTGCAGTATCTGCTTTTTTTTTTCAGTGTCATCATGGCTTCTCTTGTAGATTATAGGATTTGGACCGAGTGTGAGAATAGTTTCCTCCGGTGTTTTCAATGGTGATCATAAAGCAGACTTTAAAGGTTCATTGTTCCTTAAGGCTTCATACCCCTCTCTCTCTCTCTCTCTCTCTCTCTCTCTCTCTCTCTCTCTCTCTCTCTCTCTCTCTCTCTCTCTCTCCCTCCCTGTCTTACCTCATCTTTTATGTAAAAATATCTGACACGCTGTGCTGGATGAAAGCAAAGTCTGAGTAAATCTGTTTTGAAAAGAGAGACACCCGCAGTCCCATTAAAAAGAAAACACTTCTTTGCTCCCTTTACTCACTCTCTCTCGCTCCCTATGTCTTTCCAATTTTTTCCTTATGTTTCTTTTGCTCTTTACCCTCCAGATAGCAAAGGAATTTATAACTGTAATTATGTTCCCTTTATAACATGTTTGCCCCCCCCCCCCAGCTCATCAACCTGCTTGCATGCTCCCTGCCAAGTGCACTTGCCAAAGCCTGCTGCACATGTTTGATGTTGTTTGTTATATCCCTTCTCTCTGTTGTGTTGTGGGTCGGCGCTGTTGTTGTGTCTGCTGCATCAACAGAGGTGTCTCCTTCTCCCTGCTAGACAGACACCCATGAACTTTGTTGTTTTGCCTGCTGCCTCCTGTCTGCATTACCCTGTGTTGCATTGTGGGAAGGCTAACTAACTGCTCTTTTCCAAGCTAAGGCAGCAGGCTGCCAGGTTGTGATGAGTCTGGCTGCAGTCAGGCCTTGTTTAGCTCTCTGTGTCTGTTTTTTTCACCTTTTTTTTTTTTACTTTGTGGGAGTCCCCCCTCCCGCTGTGATCTCCTGAGGTTTTCAGAGGTCTGGTCTGGGCTGACTGGAACATTTATGCACCTTGTGTTTCCTCCATTTCTCCCCTGTGGCTCGTTAAAGTCTAAATTCCACCGACAGCTTTGAAGTGTGTTGAATGTGTTTGTGAGTTTTTTCTTTTATTGTAGATTGTAGATATTTGCACTTGTTGCGCCTGCAAAGCAGATGTTTCTAAGGAACAATGCTTTGCTCAGGAGTTTTCATGCAAGGACAATTTTACTTAGTTTTTTTTGGGATATACGCTGTGCATGCAGGGAAGGTGCAGTGCAGTGGCTGCCGCCTTCCTCGTCTCCAGTTCCATACAAGTCTCTGACGCTGTAGTGTGATATGATCCCACCACCTGCTGCTCCTCCTGCCGAGCTTCACAGCCCCTGGGACAAGAAGAGGACAAAGACAGATAAATTGACTGTAGTCTGCAATCTTCTTGTCAAAGCAAAATAAAAAAGGAGCACTGCTGCCTTTAATCTGGCTGTTGAGCCCTGCAGTAGCATTTTCGCCTACGCTTTTCAAACGCTCCATTGAAGTGGTACCTGCCTGCCTTGCTCGGAGGGAGGTTGCTGGTTCCCAACAAGGTGTTTATCTCTCTTCTCTTTTCATCTCCCCTGCTGCACACTTCACTGGGGTTAATCCAGTGTATGCTTGAAAAAGAAACTGCTGCTACAGCACTGTCCTGTCCCACCCTGAAAACATGAAGTACCTCGAACATTCTTATTACTGTCATGTTTGCCTTTAACCTGTCATATAATCCAGCTCTTAATTCTGCAAATGTACGCCTCGGACTCTTGCTAAATGATTCAAACAACCATATTAATCCATTTATAAATCTTTAAAGTGGTTGTGGCAGAAAAAGGAATATTGCACATGATTTATTGCTGGTTTGAGGGAGTCTGAGGACTTTGTCTTCAAGTGTGGAGTCATCTGTCAAACACAGTTCTGCACGGCAGCGGATCATGGCTGCAGCCAAAATCTTGCCGGTCACTTAACGGTCAGCAAACGTGGGTGAGACGCAGGGAGCGGCCCCCTCTCTGCCAGTCTGTTTCACCCCATTTCCCCCCTCTCTCCCCTCCTTCACTGTTCCAGTCTGTGGTGGACATTCTTGTGGACAACAATTTGCGTGGAATCTCAAACATGTTACACTTTTCCCCCAAAAGCCTTTGTGCCTCATTCTTACATAAACAGAAAGAATGTGCAGCATCTGTTGTGCATGTAGAGGAGCTTTTGTGCCAGCCAAAAAGTTAACATTGGCAACTGGCATCCCAAAGACAATGCACGTGTGTGGTCTTTATCAAGGTTACTTTGGTTCATGAAGGCAGTTTTGAGTGACGCCCCTCTACAATGATGTTGTAAATATTCAAAATTGAGTTGCGTGCTTTTTTTCTTTTGCAGAATAAAAATATATTCCAAATTTGAATCATGACAGGCTTAAAATCAATCAAGTGTTTTTCTCTTTCTTACTGCCAACAACTGGGTGCCAGTTGTTCACTGGTGGAACTTGCTGTCATCAGACGAGCAGGCAGCTTTCAACGTGCAAATGTTTGAGAAGAGAAGACGCACAACAAACTGAAAAGCTCCAGAGATGTTCAGTTCTAGGACAGTGTTGGTATACAGGATCAGGGGACATACCGCTCCACAGTCTCTGAGCTTTGTTGTCAGACTTTGCAGCATCCACAAAGCAAGACACACAAATAGACAGGACATGCTCCTGTGTAATATCCAACTTATGATCAAATAAATGTCTTGCTGTCTTTTATCAATATGTGGGGAAACTGCATTGCCGAGTTTTCAGCTAAAGTGCATTTGCATTCACATTTGTATTTAGCAAACTAGCTCAACACAAATACAATTAACTCTCCTGTCATGGGCCTGCTCAAAACAATTGACCATATTTTATTACTGCATGTTCTAAATTCTACAGGCTGTTGTTTTCCATCATTCCAATGTTGTAGAGTCAGAGCTCAATTAAAATCTCATGTTTGATTTATCTAGTGATTTGGTTTATCTAGTGATTTGATTTCCATTTCCAAAAAATGTCTGTCATTTTGAGTTTACAAGACCGCAAGGAATTAGATTTAAAACTTAAAAAATGAATTTGGAGATTGTTGTTTGATAAAGAACAAGAATGATTCATAATGTCACATGCTTTTGATTTCTGGGTCTCAGAGAGCAGCATTCACAGCTATTTTGGACTTTGCTCGTCTTTTCTGTCTTGTCCTAATGAGCTCGTTTGTACCCTACAGTCGGATGACTCCAATTACAATTAGATCGAAGAGCTTTGGAGGGGGAGATTTTTCATACTTGCAGTGGAAATTACTTATTCAGATTGTGCGCATGTACTTCTGTTTGTCAAATTAATTTCACCTCTGAACATGGAAATGAAACAAGAGTAAGCCTGTTTGAATCGCAGTGAAAAACAAATCACAAGTGGGACATAGACTACTGGAGGCTTTGTTGGAACTTCCTGAGCTATTACATTGAATTTAATGGCTTTGGGGTGTTTAATCATTATGCTGGATTTTGAAAGATTGCATAGTATTTGATGAATACACAGTGGATTAAGGAAGGTGGGCTGATTTGACTTGAATGTGATCTGGAAAGGTGTCAACATCTATCATCTGTCTATCTGTCTGCGATTGTTGGCGTATTTGTGTCATACATCCCCCAGGTCTCACCAACAAACATTTTACCGTTCAATAGTTCTTCATATGATGGGCTGCAGCAGCTATCAAAACCAAGCGGGTATAACAAAGTGAAAGGAAAATTGAGATGTAGAAGTTGTATGTAGTTGCTGCTTGCATCGTTTTATGAAAGCTCGACCAAAAGTATGTCTCAGGTAGCAGTCCGAAACGGAAAACTTTGTAGCATGAACATTTCCTCATGCTCTAATATCACTTTTGTGCACTTGTTGGTTAAAATTGGACCTGTGTTTAATGTAGACCTAAGGTGTTGGACTTGGCCTCCTTCCAGACCGTTGCCATTTGTCAAATACCATCTGGAAAGGCGCTATATAACTTTAAAGTTTTTCCATTTCTTGGCGCATAAGAAAATTCGACCTCTCACCACACACACACACACACACACACACACACACACAGTCACACATGTAGAAAATGTTATATCCCTAATCTAATGCAACTGACAACACATCTGACTGGGTACATTTTCTAGATTCCAGCTCTCTCTCGCTATGACTCAAACATCCCTGTCCCGTTTGTCCATCTCCCCTCCCTCCACCTCCTCCTCGTCCTCCACTACCTCTCACCTCCTCCTCTTCTTCTCTTGTTGCCTTGCCTGTTGGCAGTCCACACCACAACATTCAAACAGAGGCCTGAATACTTCTTGAGTATGTCACCATAGATTGTTCTTTGGGGACGGGTCTATGAGGACACGATTATAAAATTTTAACAACTTAGAGGAAACCATGAGACACATAAGGGTTCAAGGAAATATAAACCGGGGACTGATCCCTGCAGTGGATCTAGAAGGAAACCTGGATACAACTATCTAAATGACAAAAAACACCCATGATATTTGTACAGGAAATGCTAATAGTCAGCATGTGATACAGATTGCATCTAAGTTGCTGTGTGTAACTAATATTTTTTTAACCCTCCTCTTGTCTCCCTCCAGTGCCTGGGAACTTGGGCTGCTTCAAAGACAGCGGTGACCCACCCACTCTGTCCGGCAGCAGTGAGACCTCCAACAAACTCACCATCCAGAACTGTATTAGCTTCTGTAGGAAGCAGAGATACAAGGTAAGATTCAAATGTGAAGTAGAAATATATTAAATTGAAAGAAAACCCGTAACCCAGCAGATGTTCAGCATTATATTTTAATTCTGCTAGCAGCTTCTGTAGGAGAAAAATTTAAAAAAGACTCAAATGTAAGTAGCGTGTCTATTATCCTGGCACTCCTACTGGAAAGTTCAAATGTGCCACCTCACTGGATGAAAAAGCGTCCAGTGAATTGCCCGTGTCATGTCTAAAATGGACACAAGCTGTCTCTTGCAATAGTCAAGCTTTTGTAAATCATCTGCATTTACAGGCAAGTTTCCTGACAGTTATTACCATGATGCCCAGTGCAGTCTATACCCTCTTTATTCAGCCATCAAACCTCCTGTTTCAAACCAACCAGCGGATGACAAATCATCACAGCTATCAAGGCTGACAGCTGGAAATGAACGGTTATTAGCCCAGTGGGCACCTCCTTTTCAATGCGTTTTCTCTAATCTCTGAGTCTGGCATGCCATTGTCCCAGCTATAAACAGTGCCAGGTGTTCATTTTCTGTCTCAACAGATCCAGTTCAGCTCTGTCTGCATTGACAGATACTGACAGCTCCCCCCTCCCCTCTCAATTCAGCAGATGTTACAGGACGTGGCGGCAGATTGGCATCGTCTGCCTACCCTTGGACTGTCACTATCCTTAATGGGCATGTGAAACGTCAGTGCTCGGAAGTACGGATCCCGTGTGACTGTTTGACAAAGAGCATGCCTGATGAGTTAGACAGCGATCCATCGCTTGTTTGCTCCGCCAGAAGTATTCACGTTGGTGTTACTTCATCAGATAGAATAATGCAACAAGGACGCAGCTTGATGCATCTTGGCGAGAGAAGAGGCTTGGTAAATTCCTATTCCATGAGAAAAGACGCAGAGGGGGAAATGATGCAGTACCTTCAGTTGTGTGAATTCATTTAGGGCCTGAAAATTGGACAATGGTGTCCTTTTGAATGAAGGACAATAGCTCTTTTGAGAACAAGCAGCCAGTGGTGGCGAGGTCACGATGTGTGAAGGTTTTTGACGTTTCGCATTCCTGCTTCGATGCTTTCAGGAACATTTTACTAACAGTTTAGATTTGAAAGAAAGATATAGTAGGTGCTATTTCTGTGGGGTTTATTCTCTACACCCTGTGTGCAGCTGTGTGTTTGAAAGGAGGCTTCTAATCAGCTGAGAGGCTGTGGTTGTCCAGACTCAGATTACAGCATCTTGTAATCATGAGAGAAAGAGTAATTAGGGCACTTTAGACTCAAGTCACTTTCAAAGAGAGAAGGAGCCCCATGCAGTGAACTGTTTACTAAATGTTGGCACAATATCACATGAAGCTGATATGAGAAACACAACCTATAGAACTGTTTTTATTTGACTCTGTTGTGAATTTGCAAACTTATTGTATTTTTTTGCAAAGTTGTTAATGTAATCATGTACCATTTTATGGAAAAAGTAGCCATTTTGAATACTGTAGAAAGAAAAGCCAAAATCTTCATGTTTCCTCCACAAAGTTTGTTGGAATGACTCCCTCAGTGTTTGCCTCGCCGGCACCCATGCCAAATGGATTTATAATGAATAGCGTGATGGGAAGCATTACCCAAAGTTTGTTTTGAATTGCTGGTGCACTGATTTGCATATCTTCTTTTGTGTTTTGCAGCTCGCCGGGATGGAGTCAGGATATGCCTGTTTCTGCGGCAACGAAGTGGACCCGCGTGACCATGGCGAGTCGCCTAACATGGAGTGTAACCACGTTTGCTTCGGCGACCACACCCAGCCCTGCGGCGGAGACGGCTGGGTCATCATCTTCGACAGTGAGTGTTATTAACTAGTGTCGCTCTGGGTCTGACTCTGTGATTATTTCACATCTGTGCTGTGATTTAGAATTCTGGGGGGGAAAAAGGCAACACATTTTAATTTTAAGATTTCCAAAGTAATATGAGGTAATGCACTTTTACAAAATAGATCTGTAACTGTGGTAATACCCCCTTACCCTTACCTGCCGTAATGACTCCAGTCACAGCCAACTCAGTGGTTTCTGAGGACCACAGCAGGATGGTCACCCCTCATGGGCTGTATTATGTTTGCACTGTTTTATACATTTAATACTACTTTGATGCCATGATCTTACATATTTATTAGTACTTTTAATATTTTTATTCTCTATTCAGTTTTATTTATTGTATTCATTATCTGTTACTTATTATTATACCTTACTGTTCCTTACATATCTCCACTGCTGTGAAATTGAAATTTCCTCATGGGGATAAATAAAGAGCTACCTACCTAGTGCTCATGATGTAAGTGCCTGCAGTTTGTATAAACCTACGGTGGGAATGGGTCTGTCATTGCTTTTGTTGAATTAGGTTCCAGTTCACCTCCAGAAGGCACAGTAGCAGTAACACCGCTCCTTTCCTCAAAACAACTCAGACATACAGCCTTCCACATTGCTGCACATTAACAACTAACTTAAAACTGTAGCTTACAACATTAAATTTGTAATTAATACATGTTGGTCTCAGAGCTGCACTAAACAGCTTTTCAGTCTGACATTGTCTAACTGAAATTTTGAAAGTTTAAAGAACTTCATTATGTACTCATCCAACTTTTTCTCTCCCAATACCAATTCTGATACCTTAATTCAAGGTATTTGCCAACAATGAGTGCCAACCCGATACCTCTCTTTTTCCCAAACTGAATAAATCTGTGTACCTCACTGCAACTCATTGCAATCATATGTAAGTATGAAGCCTAGAAACTGAGTTGCCAGCCAGCTGTGACCAAAGGAATGTAACTGATAGCGGAAACACTGAATTTCATGACAATATTGACAAACTGGATCAGTCAGTGGAAATGTGGATCAGTCACGTTATGGCTCATACCCCATCCACTTAATAAAGTCAGTATTGGGGCCGATCTGGTGTATCGGATTGGTGCATCCCCCAACGATGTAACATTGCCACGGTACTTATTAGCAAATATCAATGACTATTTTCTCCTCTTTTTTGTGCTCTTTCCGCTCCAGCTCGAGTGGGGGCCTGCGGTGGAAACTATTCCTCTCCATCGGGAGTGATATACTCCCCTGACTTCCCCGACAAGTACGGGGCTGGCCGTGTTTGCTACTGGACAGTACAGGTTCCTGGATCCTCCGCCATCCTCTTCAACTTCACCTTCTTTGACATCTCCGACCAGACAGACATGGTGGAGCTACTGAACGGCTACACCAACCAGGTGGTCGCGCGCTTCGACTGGCGCAGCCCGCCACGGGAGCTGGTGAACATCACAGGCGACTTTGTCATACTGTACTTCTACTCAGACCGCACCAACCAGGCCCAGGGATTTGCTCTGCTTTACCAAGGTAGGATTTCACTTGCTTTTTGGTATTTCTGATGACAAAGGTTGTAGCAGTGCGTCGAAAGAAGAATGGTTTTGTAAACGCTTATGACAGACTATCACTTGTAATGTTTGGTTTGAGTTCTAGCAAACATCCTGAACTACAGTACCCCCTCAAACCCATCTAAAGCCACATTTGCATGAACAGGTGCGTTCTGACTTGCTGGCTCCATGACAGAGTTTTGCATAGCAGCCCTGGTTTTGTAGACTTTTTTCTTTTTTCTTTTTTTAGACTAACGCCTGTTTAGCTCTGGTGAGGCAGTTGTCACGCCACTGGCAGGCCCTTTTCTCTTTTCATTTGCTAGTCAATGTCTCACAGCCCCAGGTGATACTGCATATTTAAATAATGTTTTGTTTTTCTAGGAACTCACTCTCTTATCAAGCTGCGGCAGGCTGCTATGCTTCTCCAGAGTGTGTTCCTTGGTGAATTGCACAGCAAGTTTTTTATGCCACCTACATACAAAAGAGTGTGACACTATGCATTGCGCCTTCTGATAGCATTTCACTGTAGAGCAGACATATATCTGGGGAACTATAGCTGACAGGAAGTTGAAGACTTCACAAATTATTATTTATCTCTCCAGACTAATGTGGAAAATGTAAAAAGACTAATATGGAAGAAGAAAAGCTGTCCTGTTTTCACGTTATGTTGTCTCAGAATGAGTCTCTGTGGGAATAGTCTAAATGCACCAAAAATGATTTAATAGATTAATTTCTGGAGACATGAGAGAAGCACACCCTGTTATTATTCAGTGTAGGTGACATTCAAGCTCGCTACACTGGGAGGCATCTGTCCCTGCTCCTACCTCTCTGCCTCCATTTGTTATTTTTTTTCTTGCCTGGTGGCGTTACAGTAAAAACAATATTCGAAGGTCAAAATCCTCTGAACTCTGGACAGGCAAGAGACTTTCTGCTCACGTCTTGGTTCTTGTTTTTTTGCATGAGGCATCATGTAGCCAAGAAACGTAATCTGAGACATGATATGAGAAAAGGTCACCTCCTGAAGTAATAGCGTTTTTACAGAAAGACAGAGAGAAAAAAATTGAAACTGAAAGAGAAAGACAACAGCTAAAGCTTCTAGCTATGAGTGGGGTTGACCCTGTTGCTATATGGATGACATCATGTTTCATGAGTGAACATAGTCACTATGTCTACAGTGATTGGTTGACCGGCGTGCGTCAGTGAATATGAAATAAAATATTAAATATTCAATCAAGGAGTGTGAGAAACAAATTAAATAAAAATAAGTTAGGGAGATAGAATTCATAGAAAATATTTAAGACTTTTATAAACTGCGGCACAGATTTCATACATAAAACAAAGTAAAATATTGACCTTTACTTTGACTTCTAACTTGAAGTTATATTGTATCTGGCATCAAATACAATCAGCATGTGATATTTCTTCCAGCTGACAAAACAAATCATCATACTTTGATGTGGTAATTTAGCACCAATTTTACTGGATAATCCAGCGATGGCCATGAAATGACCTTTATTGCAGTTGGTGATTATTTAATGTACAGTTAATGAACTGTCAAACAAATTGGGGTCTGAAAAGCATATTTTGGGTTTGATGAATGACGACTGAGATGGTTCATCAGCGCTGCAAACTGCATTTTTTTCCCGATGTCCTAGTGGAGAGTTGTGTAAACCATCATCTTTGGTGTCATTGGATGTTTCGGTGTGTTGGTGAGCTGACTGGATCTTTATTAACTCACCCACCATTAAAATAAGCCTTTAAAAGTTTGTTATTCTTGTATAAACCCAAAACACGACAGATTGTGAGCAGGTCCTGTGGACTGCCTCTAACTTCTCGAAGACTTAAGGGCTAGTTTTAGTGTCAAAAGGCTTTTAGCGAACAATTATTTTTAAAAGTCTTAAAGTTAGGACTGCTATGCACTGTATTTTGGGAGTCTCTCCTAACTCAGCTAATTAGGAGCTACTTTTAGCTTTAGGATGTTTTGTGAATATGTCCCCAAGCTTATAATTATATTTATATTAATTTGGGGACACTAATATCTTAATTATTTCTGCTTCCTACCCACTTAGGAGCAATTGAAAGAGACATGAACATCTACATTCTTTGTAAGATGACGTGCCTGAGGAAAATCACAGATTGCTGATGGATGTTTCTCTTCACCAAACCTTACTGCAAATTAAAATGTAGGAAAAATAATGAAAGAGTCAAGCGAGACACATAAATATCAGAGTGAGACATTCCACAGTTTGTTTCTCAGAAGCAGTGTTTCAGAAGTAGGAAGGGAAAAAAATATCTCAAAATCACACAGTGATTTTAAATAAATCACATCTCTGTTTTAGGAGAAGTAAATGAAAGGCAGAGAAGATGTTATTTAGGATATTGCTTTCCTCTGGGAACACATAAATGAGTTGAAATAGTCCACAGTCTGTGGCACTGTTGTTTTATGAAGCAAACACTGCCCATCTGGTGCTGTAAGCAGGTTAAAACAAACAGAATTTATTGCAAACACTTTTTGAATCATGTCTGGAGCGGTCACAGAAAAGCTCTCAACACCACATGTTTACAGTACGCTTGAGTATTCTTGCAAAGTTGATCTGTTTCTTCAAATGCTGTTAGTATTAAATATTCACTCGTGATTCTGCTGTATATACTTTCATGCTGCCACAGTCCAGTTTGCGGGAATAATTAAAGGGGCGTTAAGTGATCCATGTTCTCAACTCGTAGAAATTACACAACATGGCAGAGCTTTTCCTCTTCTGTGTCGCTGGATGCACCACTCACCACTCATCTCCCTGGGATCTATAAAAGCCTATAATACTTACAAAAAGTCACATTTTTAAGAGGTGATATGTCACATTGCAGATTGTAACAGTATTCCAATTAGGGCTGGGCAGTCTGGCTTAAAGAAAGTAATATTAACAAGGTTAATAGCATGGTAGAAAGACTAACTTTAATACTGAGACTGAGAAATGATTTATACGTTTCAAGATGTACAAAATGAATAATTGAATACTGAAAATGGCAGTTGGCTTGCCTCTTCCATCTTCTCTGAACTTGTTTCCACTCTTTTCCTTTTGTTGCATTCTTCACTATTGATGGATAATTATATGCAAATTACGTAGAGCTATATTAAGACTTACTGTCCGCAATTTAGATGAATGTGATGGTGCTTAGCAACAGTGTTGTTGACAAATATAAAACCATCTAGAAGATTTTGAAGCAGCTATAACCGATATTGTTTTTATAACAAACGTGACTACTGTACTTGTTTGTGAATGAAGTCGCTCATAGTGATGAACCCACAGAAAATGATCAGCCAACTCTGCAGTTCCCCTCAGCTCTCTGGAGCATTTTAGTGTCTTTTAGCTCTTTGTTTTGTTTTCTGACCTGCAACTTTACTGTTTTGGCTCACCACTCTCATCTGCATTTGGTTTTTTCAGCGCAAAAGCTCTAAAAACTCACTGTGCGCTACATGCCTAGCACCAAACAGGAGACAGAAAAAAGTTAGCAATTAGCTGGTGAACATAGTGGAGCATTTAGCTGCTAAAGAGCCAGATTTTTCCCCCAGGAGTTGGTGGAGACTAATAATGTTGCTCCTGCAACTGTTTGCTAACAAGTTTCAACTTTATAAGGTGACAGTATGTCAGTGTTGTTTTCACAGCTTGTTTCTGCTGCCCCCAAGCTGCCAAAAAATCAGTTAGTGCAGGTTTAAGTATATATACATGCACAAATACAAAAATATTAATATATATATAAAATATAGAATATTTTTCCTTAGACACTGGAAAAATGACAGAAGACACTGTATATATCACAAAATCACATATAAATTGATCAAATTGATTGTCAGTGAACTGTGCTCCACAGTTAAGCATTAAATCAGAAAGAACTTTTCATGTGTAAAACAAAAACCATACTAATTTTGTTAGTTTTACATTAAAGATTAATTCATAACGACAAAATTTTATAAAACGCCAACATAATATGCCTTATCGTCATGATGCCATAACATTGATAGTCGATAGTCGATAATGGTATGGAGTCATAGCTCCGCCCTACAGTAGTAGTGGTGATAGCATTGTACCTATTAATGTGCATCTTTTTGTCTTGTATATGTGTTCACTTGTGAGTTTTCAGGAGGGGTTGGGATTTTTGGGAATGCCAGTGGGTCGAGACATTTTTCTCCAAAAAGCAGCCAGAAATCTTTGGGTCACTAGCATCGATCGACAACCGATCGTAAAAACCCTTGGATCTGATCAAATGTCTACACCTTGATAGTGTAAGGAATAACATCGAACTGTCTATGAACCCGGTTAAATCAGTACTTATTCTTGTTTCCCCAGCTCTGAGAAGCCAAGACACCAAAACAATGTCTGAAGGAGATGACAAGGATGAAGAAGAGGACGTCTCCAGCACGGCGGGGCCCCAGCTAGCTGGAGGCGTCACAGAGAGATCCAACAGCACCTCTAAAGGACGTTCCTCCCAGATCCTCTACGTGATCACGTCCAGCCCCGGTAAACCGGAGCACAACATGCCAGGTCAGTGGGCTGGACGCGGCGAGACCACCGGACACAGCGCTAGTATGTTAACACCCATGTTACACCGCACCTACTGCACCTCTCTCTACCTCTGCAGGGATGCTGTGGGAGGTTGCTTGGCTAGAGCTCCCATTTAGCATGACCTGGTTTCTCTAAAAGTATTAAAATCATCTTAGTTTGATGAGAGGCTTCTGGAAGCTTCGTCCCAGAGTGACTTCCTATGATCATACACAGAAGTAATGCTACGTGACGCTTGTTTTTTCCTGTCAGTGACTCATAACTGAAGTTACTTTGGGTCTCCCTGCTGATCACAATCAGGCCTCTTGTCAAAGCTGCGCAGGGTGGACTGACGCATTCTGTGCTTTTTTACTTCCTTCAAATATTACTCTCTCCAAACTCTGAGAGCTCTGTCTCAAAGGGCTATGTGATGTATTTCTCAACCAGAAGAAAACAGATGTGCAATGATAATGCGTCACCATTTCTTGACAATTTGCTGGCTGAACACTGCTAACAGGTGCGCCAGCAGTGCTTGAATAATTCTTTCTCTTGCTAATCCTTTCAGTCTGCTTCAGTTTGTTTTCATTACTGTGATTCAACGTCTGATGTCTTGTTACTGTGTTGCTCCCTCTCTGTAGTGTGGACCATTTATGCTCTGGCTGCTCTCCTCATACTAACAGTCATAGCCATGGTGGCAAAGCTGCTGCTGCATATCACAGTCAAGTAAGTATGAGGATGTTCGAGGTGTGCATGATCTACCAAGCATCAGATTTCAAAGCATTCATCTGTAGTATTACGCTTTATTCATGTCATACTGGAAAAAGATGAAAGAACGGGATGATTTTCACACGTTTAAAGCCCCAGTGTGTTAATTTTATATGTGATTATAACATCTTAGAAACTTCAGACAATCCCAGTATAAATTAGTGCATTCTTTAAGTTGCGTGAGTTACATGATTGGCACGCATTCCTGTCTGCCACAGTGTATTTTTTGATACTACCACTAGAAGTCACCAAAGCCACAAATGTTCAAATTCTCCACAGTGGAAATTCAGAGATTCCCCTCATAGCAGTCACACAGGAAATTGAAAATAATAGAATATTGAGAGAGAAAACTCGTCTTAATATTCTTGGTAGAACATTTCTTTCCTTAAGTGAAAATGAAAAAATGTGTAAATTTATGTGTAATAAATCCTCTTATTTCCTTGTCTTTCAATTTTTCTTATTTCCCCCACAAAATGAATTTAATAAATACAAAGAAGTTTTAAGTTGGTCCAAAGCCAAGTTTTTGGTGCGCAGCAAGCCCTGTCTTTATTTTTCATTCCTAAAATACTGTTGGGGCTTTAACTTTTTTGGCCAAAGGGCACAACATTAAATCTTTCTTTTTATGATTAAAGTGAAATCATCTAAAACAAAGCACAAATCTATCTTACCAACTTAGGTAAAGTTGTTGATTTAAGGTTTAATAAAACTAAGTATTTATATTTTGACCATCAATAGTGGTAGTTTGAGTGCGATGAACGCATATCAAGAGGAACTACTGTAATTGCCATTAGTTTGTGTTATAATAAACCAGGCATGGAAGGCAGTATGACACCCTTTGTAAATCAACTTCTGTCTTTAACCCCTTTTTTTGTCTTTCTTAATTCTTCTGTTTCTCCCTCTCTCCTGTTCTACTATTTCCTCTCTTACTCCTTTCTCTCCATCTCGTCCTCTCCTCCTCATTTTCCCTCTCAGGTCCCCGAACATCCCAGCGGTCAGCGGTTCAGACAGCTGCAGCCAGAGCACGGCGTCCTCTGAGCCTTGGATCATCCTGTACCGACCCTCCACCATCTCCCTCTTCAAGAAGAAGCTAAAGAACCACCACGGCGACCTCAGCCCCCTGGTGGGCAACTAACGCCACTGCTGCGATCCACTGTTAACTAAACGCTACCGCCACCCATAACAACTCTGTACAAGTGCCGTCAGATGCCAGGCCCTCAGACAATGAAACTCTATGAGGCGCTACGCTAACAAGCCAACAACTAGTGGCTAATGACAACTGACTGAGTGACTGTTACTAAATGGCCCGTGGGCCGAAGTGGCTGGGCCCTCCCATCTCTGCTCAGCACCAAAGATGAGGGGGACAGGCAGGGCTGTCAGTGACCTCAGTGTGGGAGAGGAGAGCGAAGGATTAGATGTAGGAAGATCTGCAGCTCTGACAAAGATTCAAGGACGCTTTTAACATGCGGGAAGCTTCTCTGGTTCAGCGAGGCTCCCTTTCCATCACCCACGGATGTCCCTAACAATCAACATACCTCCAAAAAACCCTTCCAGACTGCAGGCTCACCAGTGAACACACAGCATAGCCGGGTGCAGGATGACGGCTAACTTCACTGTCTGTGTTCAGTTTAGGAAGCAGGGAGGTTTACCTCTTCCTGCCGCTTCAGAGTCACAGTGGTAACCGAGTATCAAGGAGAGGATGAAGAAATGGAGTCTTTGATACACATACACATATGCTGTAACACTTAACAGCTTAACAGTTTTGTATAAGTCTTCTAACTGCCTCATATAGACAATGAACACTTGCAGCCAAAAACCATCCAACCATCCAAAGAGTTGTGTATTTATTTGTCTATTTGATTCCATATGCAAAGTTTCTTTTTGATGTGTTTTACATGACAACTAGCTTTCTGAGGAGAGGGGAACAGGACATGGAAACGTCACACAGAAGGTAGATATCACAGCGCTTTGGGGATGAATCACTCGCCGTAAAATGAAAAGATCAGAGAGAAAGAGAGCACGCTCGCCCACTGGTTCACTCAGCGCCTATGTGGATTTGGGTGGAGAGAAGAAGTAGCGTCGTTCACTGAAGGGGGGGGCGGGTTGGGTGGTGCAGTTTGCAGACTTGCAGAGAAACTGCCATTTAGGGAGGCTTGGGAAGATCTGAGGGCTCTTTCTGCTCGGGTTGTGGGTGGGAGTCTTTCCGGTTTGATGGTGTTCAAGTGCCTTAAGGATCTCTGTTGATAGCTGTTTCTTTCAGCAGACTGGGGTCCCTCACAAGAGTCTGAACTTCTTTAAAATCAGCATGGATGTGAAGAGTTTCAGTCCAAAATAGGATTTCCACCACTTAAATGTAAAGTAAAAAATGATGCCACATCTTGTACAGCGATCGAAAGCATTAAATATTAGTCTTTTTAAACATAGTACACTCAACTGAACACCTCTCCAGACTGGATCTTTTACATTTTTGTTACATGATGAACACTAGATAGACACTATTTTTTTTGAACACATAGCCTTTTGGAATAGAACTCTTCACGTAGTAATGGACAAGGCTTTAAAAGAAATGTTTGTTTTTAATTTCTGTTTGTGCTCTTATGTGTAGTCTTGGACATTTACTGAACATATTGTTCACATTAAGTTGTCTTTTGATTACAGGGAGGGATGAATATTGTTGTATATTATGTAATTCAGTGTGGGAATGATGATATTTATGTCCGCTTTTTCATTTTGTGCCTCGGCAAAGCATTTGAGAGAGCCGTCAAAGTGCTTTTTGTACTTACTCGTCAACTTAACTCAAAGGTGGAATGCGTTTTTTTTCTCTCCTTAGACAGCAGTAAAATGCCTAAATTCTTCAAGACGCTGCAGACCTTTTACTTGTCACCTTGATTTCAGGTCAAAAGGTTGAGCGCAAACAATATACCAAGACAGAAATATAACCAAAAGCACTCAGTGGTATTATGCACAAGCTGACAGCAGGTTTGCAGCTGTGACGGTTTTCTGTGCATTGCTGTGACATTTAAACTACTTGTGAAAGGTCAAAATCTACTAGTTTGCCATTGGCATAGTAATTGGCCTTTCCTGTCGTGGGACTGGATGTTTGCGGGGGGTTTTGCAGATGGTCACCCCAAAAATCTTTGAATCACTGACAGGATAAATAAAGAAGAAGTTTGAAACGTCAACGCACTTAAAGAAAAACAGTACTTATTCACTTGCGCATCCAGTTTCAGTGAAAAGAAAGAAAAACTAAAATGTACTTTGTGCAGCAACCTGAGCACTTGAGACAAAAGGTTATATTTTACACACGATGCAGCCTCACAGTGATATTCAGGTCAAAAGATTTACAGTTTTCCAAGAATCAGACAGAATTTGAGGCCCATAATAAAAGATGAAGAACCTTTCTTTCCCAATCAGACGTTTGTAAAAATGTGGCTGTGCTATATTCTGCCTGTCTGCTCAACTGTAACTCATGTTAATTATTGCAAGACAAGAGCACATGCCCCTGGGTCTGTGATGTTCAGAGCAGACCATGCGGAGAGAGAGGGAGAGAAGAGGGCCTAGATGTGAGAGCGATGGGAAATTAATGTGCGTTCAAATCAAACACAAGCTAACGAAATCTGACAGTTAAAATCTAACAAGGGCATATTTGTTTGGATAGCCTGGTGAATTATGCAAACTCCTATTTTCTGTCCCGTCCTCCAGTCAATCGGAAAATTCCGCGCTATCTTCCGAGCGGTGGAAACTGTCTTTTCCCAAACTGTAGTTTATGTGAATGTCCTGTAGTGCTCGATGACGTGAAAACACCAGAGGCCCTGTGGGAAATCATCTGGAGGGGCCAAAACATTGTTTTCATGAAATTGTAAATAGCAAAATAGTGAAATGTTTAATTTATACAGTAAATTATTGTTATTTTGTATGTGAATGGGATATAATCTATCTTTTGTATAAGTGAAGTACCTTTGTAGTTTTATTTAATGTGTCCTGGTTGCAAAATAAACACTGTATGCATGTTTCTTACGCTTGTGTTGTGCCTGTTCTTTGGTTTTGTTCCGTCCTCTTAATAAAACACCATTTATTCCATAATCGCACACAGTATTAGGCGACGTACTCAAGTGGCTGAGAAGCATATGGGCCACAAGAACCGGATCAAGCTAATCCCATTTACTTTTTCAGTTTAAACGATTCCATTTGAAAAAACAGACTCAGGCGTCAGTGTTTGCATGGTGGGACATCTGCATCCCTTTCTCCTTTTATTTTCTCTGTCGAGCTAAATACTTATCAGATATGTGAAATGACTCCCAGACTGTTTGGAGATGCACACACACGGAGGGAGGATTTGGAGTGCCATGTGTAACCTATTGGTTCCCCTCCGGGATGAGGTCAAGCATGCAACCTGCACATTTTAGAGGGAAACAGCAGGAGTTGAGCTTTACAACTGGAACACCATGAAAAAAACAGGGAACGACGTGTAATAAGCTGGAACACTTGGAGATGTGTGCAGCGATGATTTCTTAATTTGTGAAAGGTGTTTCTGTGTTTCTCTCATCTAGCTCTCACTCTGAAACTGTTTAAGGGCTGGTTTTGTTTCTGAAAAACTCGGCAGCAGCGTGTGTTTGCTATTTGTTGGCAAGACAGCTGCAGCTCCACTGAGAAGCAAAATAATCCAAGGGAATATTAAACTAGTTTACAGTGGCAAAACACGTTTGTTTCTACCTGACGATGCCTTGTGATTGGTGTGGTGATGTGGTGTGTAGCTCTGAGGCCCACTGGTTCAGAATGGCTGAGCTAAAATACTGTAATACTTAAAATATCACATTCTAGCATGTCATTTCTAATATCACTTTAAAATATTCATATAGTAACTTATCATTTCGCTCTGTTGTATTTACATCTCCTACACCTCGAGGCTTACCCAACTTTACCATTTATCAGATCATATAATAACAGTGTAGCTACTCAAAAGTGAGTTTATGATATTTCTCTCATATGACATCAGTATAATATTATATGATGGCTCAGTGTGTGAGTCTCTCCAGATAACATGGAAGAGATGTGTCTGTCAGTCAAATGTGAACAGAGTCGGCAGAATATTCATAAAACACCCACATGAGGGTCACCACACCCAGCCCGGTGTTACTGGCCTCTATGTCTAGTTTGACACCGAGAAACAAGAGGCCATGGCAAGGCAATAATCCACACAATAATCTGCCAACATCAACATCACTTCAGTGCCAAGGAGGGCGCATGTCACTGGTCTGAATTTATCAATAAACAAGATCTTACTCTGTAAAATCAGCAACAAAAAATACCATCCTCACTGTCAACAATTTGACTACAGTCTGAATAAAAACCAGCTGTATTGTCGGTTTATCCCTTGCACAATAAGATTAACAGTTTTGCAGCTTATTTCTCTGTCACTCTCACAATCATGGAGCGACGTACACATACAAATATTTATTTAACTAACCAAGGTGAACCCCAAGATAATGACTTACTCAGCTAACTCCAAACTGCCAATGAGTCTGAAAACTTTGCAGAAAAGAAGCTTCTCCACCTTAAAGTGTCTTTGCACCAGATTTTTGTTCCCATTTTACGAACTAAATTAATTATAAAATCAAGTCTTTTTGAAAAATCTTTTCACTCAGTGTTTTCAAAATTAATTTAAAAGACAAAATTACCAGGTCCACCAAAGCAGCAAAGCAAAGCGAAGGTCAGGAGGGGCCCCTTCAAAGGGTACCAGGCAGACAACACTGTATGAACACGACAATGCCATTAGAATAGGGAGGTACAGGAAAACAGCAGATGTTTAGCCCACTGCATGATATTAAATTGGTAAAAATCTGTAGAATTAAATGTATGGCCACCCCCTCCCCATAATACTCACTATTGGCTTCAGGTTATTTGGAGATTAAATTCTTTCATCTTCTATCAGAAACACACATTCCAGTACAGGAAACCACAAACTGCAAATGATACTCTTACGTCCTCTACTGGTGATATGATGACCACATTTCCTCAAAAGTACCCCAATAATGATGCTTGGTACCAACGGTTATCTGTTTTTTTGTTTGCTTGTGTAATAGAATAATCTTTATTAGCCACAAACAACCAGAAATGTTACTAATAATGTTGAATGAATGCTTTTATTGTTGATTACAAATTCTAAGACTTCTTAGCTGAGGTTTTGTAGGGCCTCAATTATAAGTTCTGTCATCCATACAACCACAGTAAGATATCACATCTTTGTGGCCTTCGACGCACCCTCCCATTGACCCCAAAATGTTTTTCTCTCAATAGCAATTGTGCAGCTGTAACATTAATCCTCAACTAGACTTGGAGCTTTATCACCACTCCTCTGGGTCTCTGTGAAAAGGCCTTGGCCTGCAGACCCCCCTCCGGTCAACCTTCCCACAGCCAAGGAAAAGAGAGTGATGTAAGCTGATCCCTCTGAACCCGAGTCGACCAGTAATTGAGGCAACAATGGGACAATACATCGCAGGGTCTGGTTACTGTCAGAATGAGAAAGTGAGAAGAATGGAAGACAATACCTGCCACTTTCTGCACTCAGGGTACTGAAGTCAGGTAGATTAGGAGAGAGCTATACTGTTAGAAAAAAAAGGAGCTGGTCTCCCTTGATAGATTTAAAAAAAATTGTATGAAAGAGATTTACTGGCTGTGTAGGAACTTGTCTGTTGTCTTGATCCACCTCGCTCTGAAATATTGTCCCTGGTGCAATTAAAACACTCTCATGCCCTTCAGTGGTTTTCAGTACATGCATCGGCCTGTTTAATGCCTTAGATTTTCCTTCTATTATTGTAGCTTTATGTTGCTGAAAGCCGTTTATATACGCTACTTTTTCACCTCTGACTTCGGGACAGTTGATGATGCTGAAAATAATCATAGAACCATTTAGATAATTGTATTATCATTTAAGTAATTTACCATGCAAAAATGTTTTTCTTTTTTTCTTCAAAAAAGGCACTGGCTCTAGCTTCTCAAAAAGGAGGATTTTCAGGTTTTCTCTGTTATATATGATTGTAAATTGGATAGGCTGTCACTCAGATGGCAGAGCTGGTTGGCCATTAATTGTGCAGGGGTGATTTTAATCCCCTGCACCCACTGTCCTTATACCAAAGTGCCACTGAGTAAGACACTGAATGCCAGATTGCTGCCAAAATGTGTATTTTTTTAAAGAAAATGTCTGCAAATTAATATAATGCAATAATATATTTGGGTTCTGGGAAAAAATATGGGAATGTTTCAGCATTGTTCTAAATTTATCAATTAACAATAGCCTAATAATAAAAAAAAAGTTAGATAGATTAATTGATAATGACAATGACAATGCGCCATCACGTGGTTGTATATTCTCTATTATAATTCTGTTGTGGCAGTGTGTTTACAAATGATATTGTACAACCAACAGGCCTCCTGAAAAGTATCAAGTCTGAAACATGTTACCGTCGCATGTGAATGACGACATACTGTCGCACAGTTGTATAATCAGGCAACATGGCCGCATCCATGAGATTGCTGGTCCGGAGGGTGATCCGTCTTTCTCATAGAAATATTAACGTTGCCGCTCCGGCGACCTGTCATTGTTTTAGCGATGCAGCCGGAGACAGAAGTACACATTTTGGTTTCGAAACGGTGGCAGAGACAGAGAAAGCGAAGAGAGGTGAGTTACAGCAAAGCTAGTCTCAGGTTCGTATGTGAACAGAATAGCATAACAAACTTCATTCAAACATCTTGCTATTTAAAAGTTCGTTGCCTCGCTGTAAATGTACACTCCCTAAGGGACGGGATTTTAGATGTTTTTGGGATCGTGAGGATTTGCTGGACAATTCGGCATACCATTGATCCATGAAGTGGCACTTCTGTTCAATAAAACCTCTAACCGTTTTGAAGGGGATTCCTTCTGCTCTTCAGTGTGTATTTAAGTGGGACTTGTACAAAAATGAGTGGTGTTTGGTGTATTTTATGTGTGCCGAATTCAAAAGTGGTAGGCAGTAATTAGTATAACGCTTTAAATCATATTGTACCAGCAGTGTTGTTTTCATAGGTAAACAAGAGTATATAACTTACCTATTTCGTAAATAGAGTCCGTAGGAACAAAAAACAGGGCGTCTCGGGACTACAATATGCATGCAGCATACTGTATTCTGTGTATTATTAACAGACTGATGTTTTCTGGAATTTTAAATATCTGTTGTTTACTTGTGTGTGTGTGTTGGTTAATATTTACTGAATGTGTAGCATTTTGTCATGAACACATTCCTTTATCAAAGCTGTGTGTGTCATAATTTAATTGTACGAATATAAAATAATTTCCTATACCATACTTTAAGCCATTAGACCATACTTCTATAAACCATATACAAATTAAAATGTTATTTTGTTTGACCATCTAGATTTTATGACATTTATCTACTGCATTTTATATAGATTACTTTAAAATAGACCCTAAACAGCTTCCAGTGAGACACTCTCTCTTTCTCTTTGCTTTTTCAGTGTATAAGGTGTTTGAGAATGTGGCACAGAAGTATGACATTATGAACGATGCCATGAGTCTGGGGATTCATCGAGTGTGGAAGGACATGCTGCTGCACGCCATGCACCCACAGCCCGGGGCGCGACTTCTGGATGTGGCGGGCGGAACAGGTAAAGCAGTTTGTGCAGTTTCTCTGCAAAACATCAAACTGACCCCCCCCTCCCACTGGTGTCACACTTGTGTTACACTTGTGTTTTGTTTGTGATGACCCCTCCCCTGCAGGTGACATTGCCTTCCGTTTCCTGGAGTACGTTCGTTCTCAACAAGAGCGGCAGAAGCGGCGGGCGGCACGGTCTATGCAGACGCCATCGTGGCAGGACATTTCCAACAACTACTCCACAGAGGATGAGGACGGGCCCCAGGAATCCAGGGCTGTGGTCTGTGACATCAACAAGGAGATGCTGAAAGTGGGCAAGCAGAAAGCAGACAGCATGGGCATCAGTGCTGGTAAGTTTTTGACTGATCAGGGTTTTGGGATTTCCCATTCACGTTACTGTGCATGTAAAGATCGTAGGGTTACAGGAGCCTGGATAAACCCATATCCTTGCTTTGAGAAAGCCAGACGTTTTGGTTGAGTTGTTCTGAAAAAAAAACTGGGCTACTGTAGTAAATATCTTATCCAGGTTTCTGATCACTGTCTGCAGGGCTGCGAGTCAAACCTCAACACTTTTTTTTTGGTCAGTTCTCACAGAGGATCAATACCTGTCCAGTGTTGAAAGCTGGCATTGATAGTTTGGTCTTCTTTAGTTATTCTTTCATCAAATACATTCAGATTTTAAATAATAATTTTGCTAATTTTAGACTGTATATTATTTGGGCAAAGTTCTTGTGTTACTGTTTTGTGTGAAGACAATATAACACTGATGCTGATTCAAGAAGTTTGGCTTATTTTGTGGAATGTCAAAAAAAATCTTTGTTTTGTAGAAAAATGTATTTTGTTTATATTCCTTAAATGCACAGTATGTCATTTCTGCCACTAGGGGTCTCTCAATCAAAACAATAACAAAAGACACAGACTGGTGGGGATGTTAATAAGCTTCATCATCCTAGATCAGCTTACTGTAATGTTCCACGTAAGCATTTCTATCAAATATGATCAAAGGCAGAATGAGGCTCACAGTGTGGAAACTAGTGTGCATGTAAATGCATTCAGTGGAATAAGCTGTGTTTACTGAGCTCTGAGTGTAGCTGTAGAGCTGTCACTGAAAACTCTACAACTGTGATCTGACTGGATGTCAATGTCCTCAGGTAATTGTATGCATAAATATAAATTAAATTTGTGCAGACGTTCAGTTGCAAACATTCAAATCACACTACTGCCCTGAGTACAGCACACAGACTGGCAGTACAGACAGAGCAATTTTAATTATACTTGTGTGTGAGATTTCTGTGCAACCATGCGTGGCCTGAACAGAGGACATAATAAATGTTGTTGTTGGATTACGAAACAGCGATTGGTATAAAACTGACGCAAGTTTACAAACTGGAATTACAGCTACAAGTGCATCAACAGCACTTGGATTCTGAGTAGAAAGCAAAGTTGGTCTTTGAAATGAAGATACAAGTTTTTGACTCGAGTGCTTCTGTGTGTGTTGATGTGTATCAGGTCTGTCGTGGGTGGTGGGGGACGCAGAGGAGCTGCCCTTTGATGATGACCAGTTTGATATTTATACCATCGCCTTTGGCATTCGAAACGTCACCCATATAGATCAGGTAATGGACCCGACCATTACTACTGCCTTTCTCTAATGCACACATGATCCCATGAAAGACTGTTGGTATTACACTTAGTGAGATCGGCCTGTTAGTGGAGCAGGGTTAACAGCCAGTGTGTCATTCATTAGGACACTGAGCTGCTACTTGACACCACTACTGTCAACTTTTTGACTGTCATTTTGTCATGACAATATGAAGGAAAGACATTTGTAATAAATCTATATGCAATATGTTGATGCACATGCTTTAAATTCTTTTAAAAAAAGTTGTTTTAGGTTACATTTATGTTACACTTCAGGTTACATTTCCATCTCCTTTACACACATTAAAAGGACTGTTAAACTTGTTTATGTCAAATTGTCAGTTTTTTTTGCTTGATAAATGACTTTAATTGATAATTAAAAATGTAAATTTATTTAGTGTTGTTTCACTAATCATGTTGGCACAAATTCTTTGTCTTTTGTCTTGTTTTTTTTTTTTTTTAGGCACTGCAGGAGGCTCTGCGGGTCCTGAAGCCTGGTGGCAGGTTCATGTGCTTAGAGTTCAGCAAAGTGACAAATCCTGTGTTGGCGAGGTGAGGAGGAGTGTTCACTCATGATGGATGACTTGGTGTGAATATGAATCAACCGTGTAAATCACAGAAGGTCTCTGTAGATTTATTACTGCTGTCACACATTCAACAACACATTTTTAAGAGCTGCTGCTTGTTTGTGCTCCTGGAGGCTGTGCAAAGTGTTTTATCCAAGCTGTTGTAGAAACCAGAGAAATCTGTGGGAGAATGAATACATAACAAAACAAATTTGAGTTTATATTCTAGGAGCAGTGCTTATTATTTTGTAACTTTGTTAGATGTGGTTCATGGTGCATTTTTTTCATTTGTTTAGTGTGTTACCTACTGAAAAGCGGCTAATTGAATTTCCATGAAAGGACATCCTGCTAAATTAAAACATTTGTATTGTAACGTTTATATATGTGTATGTATGTATGTATGTATGTGTGTGTATATATATATGTATGTGTGTATATATATGTATGTATATATGTATGTATATATATGTATGTATGTGTATATGTATATGTATGTATGTATATGTATGTATATATGTATGTGTATATATGTATATATACATATATATATGTGTGTGTGTATATATATGTGTGTGTA
>LKNJ01003818.1:3492-43625 GCA_002120245.1 Maccullochella peelii | reverse complement strand
CCGAGTTTAGCTGTGAACCAGGGTTTGTCATTGTTGTAACTCACCCTGGTGCGTGATGGTACACAGCAGTCCTCACAGGAGCTGATGTATGACGTCACAGCCTCTGTGATCTCATCCAGACTGTTGGCAGCAGTCCTGAAAACATCCCAGTCAGTGCAGTCCAAGCACGCACAAAGATCCTCACTGGTCCACTGCTTTGATGTCCTCACAACAGGTTTAGAGATCTTTCATTTCTGCCTGTATGTAGAAATCAGGTGGATCATGACGTGGTCAGTGTGTCCCAGTGCAGCGCGGGGGACGTCATGATAGGCACTGCTCACTGTAGTGTAACAGTGATCCAGAACATTCTCCTCTCTGGTTGGGCATTTAATAAACTGGTGAAAGAGCTCCGGGTACCACAGCAGAAAACTGAATTTACAAACAAAACAAGACAAACAACGCGCACCAACACACCGAGGCAGCCATCTGCGGCAGCATCTTGAAATGTTGTGGGTCAGTGTTTGTCTTCATTGCTCTTTGGTTTGAATTTAGTGTTCCTTTAGCACCTCAGAACACAACCACACTCATCCTATTCACTTTTAACCCCTTTCCACCCCCCATATTACTGACTTAAATCGCTTATGTTTATGCTTATATCGTGTTTAGTAACAATTATTAGTGGAAGTCATGTGTTTAGCTCCCTTTTGTTGTAACTTTTTGTTGTAACTTTGCAACTTTGAGTCAAAGATGAACATTTTTCCATCATGAAACAGTTACAGGATCTGTCATGAAATCAATAAGCAGGAAAGCAACACATTCAACATGAGAGTAATCATGGCTATGATTGTCACTTGCAGCTGTTGTTTTCACAGTCAGTGGGTGAGCCCAACGTGAAAGAAAATCCCACCCCGATAAGACAACAACAAACCTACCTGAGCCGGCTCTTGTGCTTGTTGATGGAGGTGAGGCAGTATCTGTGGACAGTGTAGAAGTAGTCCTGGTAGGGGATGCCCGAAGTGATGACCTCCGAGTCAATCACGTAGCACTCGCCCCGGGCGCTGCTCTTATGCAACGTCTGGAAGCAGGAAGAAAAGTGGAGGTGGATAGTTAAACTTATGAGTTTCCTCTGATACATAACAAAACCAACTGACCCTTCTGCTAGTTATGGCTTCTTTGGCTGGTAATTAACTGCTGTAATGGCGCCAGTATGGTTCATCAGAACTACTTTTTGGATGGTTGAAAAGCTTTGGAAACACCCTCCCCCCACACCTTTCCAACAACAGAACTGGAAGGGCTGTGTCAGACAATTTCTGTAACTTTCTGAAGCCGACAATCCAATATTCACACCCACTTCACGGTATGCTTGACCAGCTGTGTGGAGGTGAGAAAGTAAGCAGGGCTTGAACTTCTCTATCAAGCCTCTTTTTTCCATTCTTTTTCTGTCACTTTTCATGTGAACAACCAAGTGCTACACTGCGAATGTCTTCCAGGAAAGATTGTCAAATCTGCACCGTTATTCCTGTATTTAAACGATATCACGTCTCCTTCCCTCGGGTGGCTTTTCACTCCACCTTCCAGCGTGGCCACTGGAACAAATATAAAAACTTTTGATTTCTGACGTGGTCGGACAAAACGTCATACAAACCATTTCTTTTCTAGCATAACCCAGCCTTCATATTTTCTGTTCTGTACTGAGTGTAAATCATTTAGTGTTTCAGGGAAAAGGTAATCAATATTACAACAAATACCCCATAGTTGAGCTGTCAAAAAAACAAAAAAAAACAAAAACACTTGCAAAATATATACAACATTGACATCTCAACAACAGTTCACCAGTGCACCACAGCAAGAACTTTAACACAAGTGCTAGAAAGAATGTGACTGATTAATTCTGAAAACAATGATGATTCAAAATGCTTTGAGGGAAAATGGTACATAAGCTTAGTAAATATTTAAAATAAACTTCTACTTCTACTACTGAAGGACTTATGAAGCTATAGTCTTTTTTATAGCAGCAATGATTTGGTCTGAGCAGATGTAACATTATTTCCTAATTGTAGATATGTTATTTCTGAATTAAATTCTTCATTTGTTTTCATCAGGTGTAAGATGAATTGTTTTTGTTGCAAAACATTATCACTTTCAGCAATGACACCTGCACTGGAACCCTAACTGGGCCCAAAACTAGAGCCATTACAAAACAAAAATTAAAAGATCCACAAGACAACTACATACAACTACAGAGTTTCACTCCACTTTTAGCATAGCCTGTGTGCAAAAGGGCTAAATAATGAAACTAAAAAAGGCCAGTGTTTGTCAAGGACTGACCTGCGTCTCCACTACAGGGGCGGTCTTGGGGCCGAGGGGGTTGTTGAGGGCGATGGTGTAGCTAAGCACACGGCTGGTATTCCCACTGCTGCTGTCCTGCTGCCATTCACCCACCGACAGGTCTGAGAGAGAGAGAGAGAAAAGAGACGGAGAACATGAGCGAATCAGGAGAGACCACGAGACAAAAAGCCCCAAGAGATTTTGTGAAAATAAGAGAGCGAAAGGAAAGGAGAGGTTGAGAATTTGTAAATGAAAAGGAGAGAGACCATGAGATTCAGAGGGGTTGAAGGAAGAGAGAGAGAGAAAAAAAGAGAGGTCAATCCACGCTCCTTCATAAAAAAAAAAAAAGAAAGAAAGAAAGAAATGCCCCAATTAGAGCTACACAATGTTCCCAAGCGGGCTGGGCCTCCAACTGGGGTAGGCACTGGCCAAATCAACTCCACCTCTGTCCTCATTTCAACTACTACAGAAAAATGTACAAAATACACACTGCATTTATGCAAAGATTACCTTAATTATCAGCTTATCAAATAAAAACATTGTACAGTGGCAAAGCAGGGCATGAAAAAACAGTGTGGAAAAGAAGCAATGATGGAGGGTGGTTAGCACAGCGTAAACAGCTAGCGTGGCACACTCAGTGGCACAATAAAGTAGGCTACAGCATGTCTTTGAGGGTTTGGGGGGGGGGGGGGGGGGTACAGCACTACATTTATATTTATCAGCTGGACCAAATAGCACAACTGCTTCATTAGAGCTACTTTCAAAAAGGAAAACATCACCAAAAACTATAGTTTAAAAATTTTTAGAGATATTTGCAGGTAACTAACATTGTGGCAAGAACACAAATAGATACTTTCAGTGCACCTACAATTTAGCTTAATGGCAGAAAAATGTCACAGTATCTACATGAACAGCACACTTTAGGTTCTAGTGACAGACACAAAGAATAAAAGATTTTTCCACTGACAGCAGCATCAATAGTCCAGTAAGCTGCAGAGCAACAACAAACACTGGTTGTAACTGTCAGTGCCTCAACAGGAAAAACTTGCTCTTTTGCGCTTAATACTGTGCAACAAGTTAATGCAAGTTCAGTGGTGTTTGCTGAAATGCATTCTGGGCAATGTAGGAACATCACATCCTCGTCAAAGCTAAACACAGTTTCACAGCACGAGAAAGAACACAGATCATGTGTTTGACCCAATAAAACAACAAGTGCCCTAATATTTCATCATTAAAAATAAATGGGAGTTGTGTAACCACTGTGTACAAGCAGATACAAAGTTTTGACCACCATATTTATGTGTTTTACCCACCAGTAAAGTGTCGCTGGGAGAAGAGGTGCTGGATGAAGTGTGTGTCAGCAGAGAAAAGCAGGTCGTGCAGCTTGTCTACACTCATGCGGACTGCAGTGTTGATGTGCAGCCGCCCGTTCAGGTCGGAGCAGAACGACTCCACTTCACCTGAAGGTCAGGAAGAAAACAAGATAGACTCATTTTTGTTTTCCAAATTTAGTTTGTTTTTCTGGTTATTTTAGTACACACAATATTTCTAGTTGTGGTTGTTATGTTCTGAGTTATAAATCTTGGGCAGGTTCCGGTCCTAAAAATGTATCCAAATGTAATGCTAACCTTTTGCCAGCGTATGTAAATATTAAGATACTTACGTATGTTTGTTTTAGAGGTAAATTTGTGATTTGTGATTTTATTGCCAAATGAATTCAGGGGAAACACAGATTGCTGATGTGTCTTTGCTTATTCCTGAATGGGTGAAGGCATACTAAGCAGGTTCTAGTTAACACATTAAAATGTTCTGAAATATGCTCTCTGTGCTTAATATTAAATCTCCATGCAATCATATCATTATCTTGTCAGCTTGGAAGAAATTTTTGGTTAATTGTGTGATTGTGCCAAAACATTGTGTATACATTCCAGAGGAATTCTAGTTCAGAACAGATTCACACACAGAGCAGTAAATCACTCCATGTTAGTGTTTGAAAATGCTTCCCTGCAATTATTGTTGACATGGAAGGAACAAGAGGTGGAAGCAATGAAGCAGAAAGGAACGTATTGTTCACAGAGATCAGGAGGAAGGCAAAATAATAGAACTCACTATAATAAACTTTAGCACCTTCATAAAGACAAAATTATCTCACAGTCAGATGAAAGTTCACAATCTTAAATGAGCACAGTAAATTAAGAAGACACCACAAATATAAAAAGAAGAGTTTAAAAATAGCATAACATCATAAAATACTACCCATGAGAGTTTATCAAAATAAGTTTTAAGATGCAATTAATACTGACCCTAAGTCCTTTATATATTTTATTTTTAAAAGCCTTGGTACCCTGATGATACCTTGGCTCTAAGTTCAGAACAACTGAGTGTTGTGTTTTTGCTGATTTTTAGTTTACTTGATTCACAAAGTACATCATTCAAATTAAATATAGTTAAAAAACAAAAAGTTACCATTAAAATATATGTATTCTAATCTAATATTTATAATTTATTACATCTAATCCCTACTGGGTTTTTGTGGTGGGCATCCAAACAACACTCACTCTCTTCTTGTGTGTCAGAGGAGTTGCTGGGGTCTGTGAGCAATTCCTCATCGTTGGTGATGTCCAATGAGGAAAGGTTTCCAAGACTGGTGGTTTGCGGGGGCAGCATGTGATTGGCTGACTCTGGCAGGCTGTCCCCTCCCTCTTCCAGATTCTGATGCAGTGAGGGGGGAAAAAGCACACAAGAGGACAGTTAGCAAGAGGTTTGTAGGGAAATCACCCCATTATCATATGACTTGAGAGGAAAGAGGCCTCAACTGAGCTGACCTCGCGTTGACACGACCCGAGCAGACATACCACTGCAGCTGTGCAATTAATCTGAAACCGACACACAGTCAACACAGCGCTCCATTTATTCTCTTTAGAATTAACTACACAGTATTCCACATCCTTACTTATATACATCCTGTATTTCTTGTCTAGAATTTTTTTTGTCTATTTGTATTATATTTCGCTTCCTTTTATTCTGTTTAATTGATTTTAGTTGTGTTTTTAAATGTTGATCTAATGCATTATTTTTGCATTATCTAAGCATCGCAGCTGTGTTTAAAAGGCGCTATACAAATAAACCTGACTTTCCCTAAATTATTCATTTTTGTAATCAAGTGACAAGTAAGTTTTGTACAGCACAGTCATTTGAATCCAATTAATGAAAATACTATTACAGGTATAGACAGGCCCAGACTTGTATCAAGGCTTTACTAAGTCATAAATATTCTAGAAAGGGCGTGTCAGTAGTGTTTCAAGAGCCACTGAATAGTTGATTAAAGAGAACAACTTCAGCAGACGGATTAAAGTAGTAATAAAAATGAAACTACTTAGCGGTACTAATGCCAACTTGTACTGGATATGTTGTCGATATGTGTACAAATCAGATTTGTTCATCAAATACAAAATTAATCACAACTGGCTAGATACCATTATTTATTAACACAAACACAGAATCCACCAGATCTATCGGTGGAACAATGATTACACTGCACAAAAACGTGTTATAGGTTTAGATTTTATGTGTAAAATGTCTACATCGTGAAAATTAAAGATTAAATTAAATTAACATGCACAAAAAGGTTATTTTCAATTAAAAAGTAACAAAGATGATAGCTGCTACATTAGCTGTCTTGAGTCACAACAGTCTCATAAATTGTGACGTAAATAGTTATACTACATGTGCACCTGTTGCACTTCACGGGACTGTCGTGACTCCAGGTGTCTTCCATCTCTGGCTATCTAGTAATGAATCTAGCGGCCACATTTATGAGAGGGACACACTGAAAGAAAAAACCCTGCACACTTATCTGAGCTCTTGGTTTGAGTGTGTTGACGAGATATTATCTTTGGTTACGAGAAGTGAAGCCATTTGAGTCGCCAGGGCAGAGTGTGGATTCTATTTTATTCAGTCCATCCCTGCCATGTAGCTAACACCAGCTAGGCAGCTGTCTGCAAATAGTGAGCAGACTTTTCTCCTTTGTCTGTGCTGAAACTGATAATTAAAGTCAAAGTCACTACTTAGTTGAAGCATTTGGTACTGACAGTCCATAAGCTGTATGGGATAACCTGTATTTCTTCAATATGCACAATGACAACGACAGCCTTGCAGGTGGTGCAAGCCTTTTATTATTCTTGCTCTACTGTCTTGCACATGAAGTAATGAAAAATATGACCTCTAATGCGATCAGACTATGCATAACACTACACTGAAGACTAGCTATTGCAATGTTGTATGCCTTAGTACGTGTGGATGTACACTCACAAAGGAGGCAGCAGCAGAGACCGGGGCAGAGGCAGAGGCGTTGGTGGGAGTGGTGGATGGCAGCAAGCTGTGGCAGCTGGGCGGGCTGAGTTCGACGGGGTCCGAGCTGAGTCTGCGTCCAGATGAGGAAGGCACCTCTATGGGCAGACAGGAGGCGGAAGAAGAAGGAGAGGAGCCCCCGAGGTTGGTAGCTGAGGGAGGGCTGACTAGAGCGCAGGGCACCAGGGAAGGGGGAGAGCTGCCCGTGGAGGGAACTGACACTGAGCTCAGGTCTAGTAGATCTGTGACCGACACTGAATCGTCTCCCGGCCTGGGGAACAGAGGGGGAGGAAGTGAGAGTGAGAGAGACAGAGACACATATAGAGAAAAGTCACACTGTGAGAGAAGTACACAGAGAAAGAGCCAAGTGTTTGTTACAGAACTTAGGGACAGGGGTGGGAAATCTTCAACTGACCAGGCATTTAATGGAATAATCGTTATGCTAACATTAAAAACACTAGTTCATAAAACTCAAGCTACATGTATGTAAGTTGGTATGGTGGTATTTGTACATTCATGCAACCAGAGAACATGAGGATTGTTTTTTCTACTGCTTTTTCTGTTTTAGCAAGTAACCACAATAAACTTACAATTTTGGCCTCTCCGTCTCTCTCTCACCTTTGTAATACTAGCAAGATAGTCATTTACATAACTGATCCTTAGTAAACAAAATTTCCAGCAGTAGCAAAGGAAGAAACAGCAGGATTAATGATGCATAGTAGTTTCTTTGTTTAATTTGACAATGAATAGTATTTAGTAAAAAAGCTTTACTTATTATGTTTCTAACATACAAATGCATTGTAAATTTAAACAAATTACACAGAAAGAAATAACCAATTACACAATACCTTCACACAGACTCTTTCAATCTGTTAAGTGTGTTAACATGCCTGCACACATGCATCAGCAATATAAGACTATCAAATAACATGCACTGCACCATCTATTGGCATGTTTTTACACATGAACACTCACAGTAGGCCATTCATGTGTTCGGCAGTGGGGGAGACATAGTCGTCGTCTTCACTAGTGAGGCCCAGTTCAGTGCCGTAACACTGGTGGACGATGTGCCAGAGCTCTTTGGGGGATAGAGACTGCAAAATAAACACCACACTCTTATTAAATAGTTAATTTGGATCCAATAAAAATGACTGATTTGCTGCATTCTACATTCATGTATACTACACAACAGCTCTCCTGCATTTCCTGCATTTATGTATACTTTAATAGTATATGTAGTCACAGTTGGTATAGACTGTGGCTAACACGGACTACATGATACAGATAGGTGTATTCACGAGTCTGGGACACCTCTGTTCATTGTGTAATATAGTGCAACAGTTTTGATTGATTCTCAGTGCCCCTTGAATGCCAATGAATTCTGTATAGGATGAACAACACATAATGAGGTGGCGCTTAAGTAGTCAATATGATATGACGAAGTGAAAATAGGGACATCCAACCAGTCGGGACATAGCCACTACATTAACTGCATAATACAGTGAGTAAATTCAGAAGGGTCACACATCACATGAGATTTATCTTTTAGAATCAGAATAGTCAATCTACACATTTCTGGTCTTTTCTTGTTGTCAGACTTTGAAATTGTGCATGATTATTTACAAATTAAATTTAATCCATCATATCAGAAAATAAGTTAAACACTTCTGATTCTAATCACAATATAGCATTTGATGATTGTTCTTGGGAGCAACTTAGTTTTGTTTGAAAGCCTTTTGCAGGTAAAACCGTCAAAACCAGACGCTGATGAGTCAACATCTTGTAATGTTTCCACTACATGTTTCATCTCGCCCTCTGTTGCCATGTGCTTCAATACTAAGCTGCTGTGTTTCTGCACCAGCGCTGTCCAAATAAATGTCTATATTCAAACTCAGTAAATAACAGGGATTTAAATTGTACTCCCAAGCCTGTGTTTGTGGCCATCTCATGCTTCTTGACTATGTTTTCTATTCTAAGACGTTAACAACTAGCTGTGTCACACCAGGCAGCAGAATAAACCGGCAGGAGGGTGGGCGAGGAGGTTGTACCTTGTCCAACAGTGCGTTCTGCCACAGACGGAAAATCATCATGAAGCTGCGATCCCTTGCTCCGAAAGATGTGAAGAAGTGCTGAGACGGTGAACATCAGTGGGACAGGAAGGAAAGAAAGGGGGGAAAAAAAGAAGAAAAATGTAAGTGGATTTGACGGATGGTTTCTCTCTGTTGGGATGTTTTCTTTGTCATGGTCAGTGGAGATAAAGTTGAGTCAGCTCATTTCATACTGCTTCACTGGCAAAAAAAATTATACTTTAAAGGAAACCGTATCAACAACACTTTTCACACTTTTGTATCAGCAGTTAACTTAAAGTGTAAGGGATGGAGAATGTTTTAATACACTACAGAAATATGCTTTTGGTAAAACGGACTAAAATTAAAAGGCTTCTTTGAAAAAGACTCCCTGGAAGAAGAGATCTTGCATCTCAACAGGACCTTTCTGGCTAAATAAAGGATTTAAAAAAAACCAACAAAATGGGCCCAAACTAGGGATCAATATTATTTGTGCTTGAGTCTGACCTTCTCATTGTCAGTGCTGATCTGGATGGCGTTTGGGATGAGCTTGGCAGTCTTCTCCTTGGTCATAGAGGTCACGTCTTTCAGCAGGATAGTGATCTGAATAGGAAAGAGAGATTTACTGTGTGCATTTCCATGTGCGATACTCTTATCTCACCAAGAGCCTGAGCGTATCTATATTGATTTGCAAACAAGAGCATTAAAAGGACTTCTTATCTGATTGCAGGTGTGACATTAACCAGGTTATAACAGGCATATGTTTAACTTTGCGCGTGCAAATGTGTACACAGTGTGTGCATGACATACAGTGGTTTCCCAGCGGAAGATGTTACTGTAGAAACAGAGCCAATTCTCTGACAGATAAAGGCGGCCCTGAAGCAGTATGTCCTTCTGCAGAGCGCAAGAGTAGTCTGAGGAAAGAAACAGGAAAAGAAAAGAGGTCAATTGACAGAAATATTGGTGTGTCAGGAATCATTTCAACAATTCAAGAGGTTGATTTTTAAGTGAGGGGTTTTGCTGAGTATTAAATCTTCTTGAGTGCGTGACACAGGTGTAGCTCGCCCCATACAGAGTTTATCATATGCCAACATGTCTGTGACACCTATGTGTCTCACTCACCCACTATAAGTCGCTCTGTGTCAGGAAGTTTCTTAAAGAGTTTACGAAAATCCTCATTCCGCTGTTTGTATGTCGGACTGAGAACCTGAGGGTGAAAACGGGATGGAGAAAGGAGAACATGGTTTTCTATTTCACAACTAGCCTGCAAAACCAGTGGTTAGCCTTGAGCTAGACTGGGATATTTGGTCAAGCAAGTGAGAAAAACACTGTTTTCACCTAAAGGATAAACAGTAAAATTCTTCAACACCAATGATTAGCATTTTACTGAGTCAACTAGTTCCATCCGCCTGGAACTAAGCAGAGAAACATCAGCAAAGTCAAGTACCCTGGAGTGAAAATGCACAATGAGGGGCTGTTAATGTATACTTACATTGTACCAGCTCTGCATTTTCTGTAAAGAAAAGAATAGCATATTTAGAAGTGAACAGTACTCATATTTCTCTGTGAAAACAAAAAGGTTACAGTACAAACTTATTTTATACAGTTATGGAAAATCTAGCAGCATACGTAGTTTTGGTGAAGTAACCCACTTCGTAACCTTGAGATTTTGCAGTTTTCAAAGATGTCAAAACGATCAGCACTTCTCCATTTTAAATAGGTGCGTGTCACCGACCAGTTGTAATGAACAGTCAATAGTATAACAAGCTGTTCTTTTCACAACAATGAGCCTGAAATAACATGTGAAAACTTAAACAAAACCACCAGGTACACAGAATTACATACACTGTCTAGGTAAATTAACAGAGAGCAAATATGCTAACATTGTACAGTCTGTTGACAGAAACGTTCAACACTGTAATAGCTCACATGGCTAAGATGGAAGGTAACAAAAACACATAGGTGAGAATTTACTGGCACGAAAGTGGAATGCCATTTTTCCCCACCCAGAAACATTTTTGGTCTTTAAGCTGTTTATTTATTATTATAATCATTATTATTTTCTTTCAAAAATCTAACTGAAAATGCAGTTAAAAGTCCATCTTGATTAATGGTGCAGAATGGTGCATTCATGTGCAACTGTTTGTTAGCTTGTTATTAAATGCTGTATTACAAACTCTATAAAGTCATCCTGAAAATGATTAAAGTCTTTGATAAGGACACACCACAAGATTGTAGAATAAATAGTCTTGGTATAATACCAAAATGTTTGATTTAGTCATGTCACTGGGATCATATGAAAGAGATTTGAGACTTTTACTCACACACACAAAGATTACATAGCAATCAGACTGTTTATTGAACAGGAATACTGGTGGTAAGTTTTTTCCTTTAGCCTCACCTCCCCATGGTCTGCATATCTAGAGAACTCTCGGCGGCAGCAGTTTTAGGATTTAAGCTTAGCACCCATCTCTAACATATCACCTTGATCAGTGGATATTCTGAGTTACCTTGGCATTGCGGCTGAAGTGGCGAGAAGCAAGTGGGTAGGCGGATGTGAGGGAAGAGGCAGAAGGTATAGAGGGCAGGGGGCTATCTGCACCTCCTCCTCCTCCTCCTCCTCCTCCTCCTCCTCCACCACTGTTCTTCTCTCCTCCTCCCTCACTCTCACTGGCCCTGCCACCCCCAAGGACCCTGCGCCGCAGGGAGGGAGAGCTGCCGGGGGTGCTGCGTGGAGAGTTACTGGCTGTACTGGAGACAAAAAAAGACACAGAGAGAGAGATTTAGCTCAGGGGAGAACAGAGGAAACTCTTTCATATTTCATGGCACAATTTTGCACTGTAATGCCTTTAATGTCATGCTATGAAGACAGGCTGCAGGCGTTTCCTATTTGATAATATCATGCCTACTGAAGACCTAAAAAAAGGCCATGTAAGGCCAGTGTTATCAGCTGAACTCATTTTGACTGTACAGCAGCCAGACAGTGAGGGTCAGTCAGAACTTGAGAGAGTTTGTGTTGCAATTACAGACTTTTAATTAGATTTTCTTCTGGTGAACTTGGCTGGATAGATATTTTATTGATCCTGAGGGAAAAGGGATCAATCTCTGACAGAGATGCAGAGAAAATTGACAAAAATGTTATCGATAACAAGTATGACAATTGTCTAGTCTAAATAAACAATTTCAAGACACCACTTTCCTTATGATTGTCATTTATTATATTTTACATTTGATATACTATACACTTCAGGGTGATCCTTCTGCTGCTAAAACATTTGCATCTAAATGTTCAGGTCAGTGACCTGTGAACATGGCAATATTTACACCACAACACAGTTTCCATGGTTGTATATCATTCCTCTCCAAGTCAAACAACTGCTGTATTCACCATTAGCAAACTTAGAAATTTGCTTTTGTCTTTCAGACATACACACAGCTATATATATATATATCATTGTTCATTCCATTATCCTGAGTGGACACCATGAATCAGATGTAGCTGCCCAAGTGCTTGCTTTAAGATCAGTCAACTCCACACTGAAGATAGCCTCCAACTTGATGAATGATCTGCTCACTCAACAGTATGTTGCAGTGGCTCCTTCTGGGCTACACTTAATATTTTAATAATGAAGCCAAACCAAGAATTCATCACTTCATTTACTCCCTTTGAGCCAAACTGCTCTCCACACACCAAACCACCTCTTTCTTCAAACTATCCCCATGTTAACCATTGCTTTTGCAACTCGTTTCTCTACCAACACCATGTTTTCACCTCCTCCATGATGATGATGGTGATGATTTTTGTACAATCACTCCTCCTAATTTATGCCGCAATTGGTGAATCCCTCTGACAATTTTTCACATTGTTGACAATTTAGTTCCTTACTCCTTCCACCTAGCTCTCAATTTTTCTCTCTCTATCCCATCTGGAGTCTAAACTGGCCTGAGTAGTGTTAGGACGGAGTTGGGCAAAATAATCTTTGAAATACGCTGCCCCTTTCTCCTGCAACAATATACAGAAGGACTTTGAAATTGTCAGAGCTGATTACTGCTGGTGAATTCATACATGCCGAATGCATTTGCTTCAAAATGTATTGCTTTTACTTTATTTTAGACATTTTGGAAACTCACATCTTTTACGCATTTTAACAGAATATTGTCTGTACTCTTTTGTAGTGTGTAGCAGTTGTCTTGGTCTGTCTATGCTGTTTATATTTATTGCTGTAACAATATTTTCATGCTTCCCTCTTGCTGAAAAGGGGATTTCTACATTTACTTGGTTATATAAAGGAAAAAGAAAAATACATGAGTACAGCTTGGACCCTGTAAACTTGGGTGCAGTTGTCAGTGAGGAAAACGGGTTAGTCGAAATTATCATCTCCAAGGCAACACCACTAATGGCTGGGACAATGAGCAGTGAAGCTGGGGGGTCCATCCCTGAACCTCGCCAGGCTCGTTTTATAGGAAAATAATCCCGGAAATATTACATTATCTAATGCAGCAATGTTAATCAGAGCAGCATTAAGCCATCTTTAGGTAAATGTACATAATAAGGCCAGCGGGTGCTGTAACGTTAATAGGCTTGTTGTGCGAGCGAGTGTGACCAGGACACTGAGATGTAAATCTGTGTCAGCATGTGTTTACAAACCGGGGCTAAACCCGCCTGCAAAACAAAAGTAAAAAGGTTAATCGGCAGCATGGCGAATCATTTTCCACACAAACCTCTAGCTATTTCTCTGGTGCAGTTAACCTTAATATTGTCCTCGCACATTAAAGCGAAGCGGGCGCACACAGATCAGCTAATGGACAGCTAGCACACCGGCTACCCAAAAACAATCCAGCAGCAATCTCGTTACAACACTATAACTGGATTAACAGCTAAGAAATGCGACAAAGTCAAACATGCAATTAAACAACTGGTTTCAGTTAAGAAGCACTGGACTGTAAAATGATGGAGGCTTCTATGGTGAGTGAAACGGGATGGAGGACTCCAGTCAGACAGTGTGGCCGACTGAGCACCGACAGGACGAACATAAATATGTCGAGCTATCAGTCTACACCGCTAATATCAGACTGTGGCTGTGCTTTTACATAAACTACGCCAGTCACACCCATGCTATCGGTGAGATTTGCAAGCTGGGACTCATAATTTGACCACACCAAACATGTGTGAACAATATATGAGGACCAAATACAGATCACTGCATACTTAGCATGCTATTCATCACACTGGAGAGCACTCTCTTTATGCCACTTACTCGAACATGTCATGAGGCGTTTGCGATCCAACTGATATCCACAAAAACACACACACACACACACACGTTGCTGCTCACTATTGTATCAATATGGCACCGTTGTTTCTGTGTGTGTGTGCAGCTAAAGCAACCCAGACGCTTCAGGGGTGTATGTCCGCTATTTGTGCCTTGTTTTCTTCGCTTAGCCTCGGGGTAGAAATGCGCCCATCGCTCGTCCACCGCCCCGCGGTCGGATGTTAATTTCCCATCGTGGCCGACGCCCCTGCACCTCACACCCAGGTACCGGACGGACCGCTGCTCCCTATGCCGCTTGCAGGACCCGGTAACGGGCTGCAGCCTCTGCGTCCATCCGTAATCCCTTTTGCAACTAGGGAGAGGGGTGGGGGGATGAGGGAAGTGGAGGAGGAGGGAGGAGGCGGCTCCATGTGTTGAATGAGGCCTTGCTTTTTTACAGTAAGGTGATGCTGAAGTGGGGCACCGATAAGAATCATAAGGCAGAGTCAAGACTGAGGGGTTTTATCTGAACTCAGAGGGACAAGTCACAATAACATGTCTTTTCCACATGTGAAGTACTTTATTTGTCCACTGTGATAGTAAATTGAACATCTTTGGATTTTGGACAAAACAAGCAATTTCAAGGCATCATCATGGCCTCTGGGAAACTGTCATGGGCACTTTTGACAAATTTCTAACATCTTATGAACCAAATCAAGGCAGATTAATCAATAAGAAAAACAGGCTAATCATTAGTGGAAGATAGGTCCTTCATTTTTTGGGATGAACACCTTCACACTATCAGATGGAGGCCCTAGCATCACATACTAAAAAATAAAAAACAGGCTAAAACATGACTAGCATTGTAAATACAGAGACCATGTCTGCCTCTAGTGAATCCACCTGGCCAAAGCCCAGAGCCCACGAAATCTCTTAACCCTCAGTCTCTCTGTCCATTCCTCTGGATTAGAGTCCACATCATAATCCACGCTGGCCTGAGCCAGGCCCACATCTCCACCATTCTGTCTCCCTCTGTGTAATCTGCTTTTCGGAGGTTCACCAATGGCCCATAATAAAGAGTTTCATGAGATGGGTGGGCATTGAGAAGGGGCAAGAAAAGAGACACAATGCATCTTGCAAAAAAATGTACAGGATGTGGGTATAGAGTACAAGATGTAAACATGCTACACTTGCGCCTTTTCCTTCCTGCCTATAGAAAATCTCTGTGCAACAGTGCAAGAGACAGGAGAGCAGTGTACGTGAACTTCATTGAGAGCACAGATCGATGTTTTGGGCTAATTATGAGATTGTACCCTCTGGTATACACATGGTGCAAAATCCAAAGAGTCTAGGGCAGTCATACGCAACTTATGGCCTGTGGAACAAATCTGGCCTGCAATAAGGTGCCGGGTCGCCCGACGACCATTTTCTAATTGACAATGAAAATAAATTGATTCACACTGGGAATTTTTTGTTTACACCAATTAGTAATTGTTCAATAATGTCCCTTGGCTGTTAAAGTTGCATATTAGCCTATCAGCGATCTGTGCAGTGCAAGTAGTGCCAGAGACATTTTATTTTTCACATACACCTGACCTGTGCAGGCACGTGGGTTGAAGTTTGCCTTCAGGGTTGTCTGCCTGGCAGAAATTCCTGAGGGCAAACTTATCCCAAGTGCCTACACGGGGCTGCTGCAACTTTATTTTGCCACCTCATAACAATCCTAAACCACTGTGTTTAATATGCCAAAATGACAATTTCTGTCTTATGTCTTTCTGTCTGTAAGATATCTGATAAATATTATTAATGTTTGTTTATTAACTGCCCCCTGGCCTCTTGTCATTTTGCAAAAGTGGCCCCCAGGCAAAGCAAGTTGAGTATCCCTGGTCTAGGGTACACACTATCCATAATACAAAACAAACGGGTTCAAAGTAGATACAATTGTGCTGGACATGAGATACTGACCAGCAACAGTGAAAGAAACTCTAGAACAATGTCTGAAATCAGGTTACTGAATACTGATACAAAAGTGGATTGCTAATTGGTAATCATCTGATACAGTGCATGTAAATACACCAACTGGATGCAGACTATGTGAACCAGGAGAGGTCAAAAAGCTGCATTGATACGGTGTGGCGGAAAAAGAAAGATGTCACATTTACAATCAATCACAATCAGTCAGCAGGTCACTGTGTTGTTGATTTGTTGTTGATGAGCTTTGGCAACTGCCATCAAATTATTTTGCTCATGGCCTTGTACTGCAAGTAGTCACACTAGCAGATTTGTCACTTCTTGCCAATTCGATCAAGATATTTTGGTAGAATAAAATGGGATGTCCTCAATTACCTAAGGTGGAAAGTGACAGGCACACAAGACAACTAAAAATGCAGGAAAACTATTACAGCCAGCTCTATCACCCCATCATCATCATTGTTTAGGAGCTACAGCCACACAAGCTTAGCAGCTTAGATCTTTTGGCGTCCTCTCTGAATACTATCACAGATACATCTCCCCTGAGCAGTGTCCACTGGGTGCTCACTATAGATGAAGACTGAGACACAAGTAATTTGCTGTGCAACAGCCGGTCTCAGGTCTTATAGCGGGCCTGGCTTTAAGGCATGATCAGGATCAACTGCAGCGTATTGGCCCTGTTCAGACTTAAACACCTTTCAGACGTGTGTCTGCATTTTCCAACAGTCTGAATAGGTTAACATGGGTCTTTAGACCTGGCCTTGCATCCAACCTGTGTTTAAAGTAGGTCTGACACTTCTTTACTTAAATAAAAAAGTGAGAACAGAAGTTTCTATTTATAAAATTACTATATGGTAACTAAAGAAATATCACAAGATTACCAAGACTATATAGTACACACAGGCAGGACTTCCCGCTCTCTACCATAAATTCTGCTCTTCCCAATATCAAAGATACTTGAACAAGATCATAAACTGTGAGCTGCTGCATTAAGTTTCTATAAGAAGTCCAAATAAAGTCTTAAAATAACAACACTTCATCTCCACTGACACGTCAAGTGTGAATATTGCCCCAACCACTTTTAACTGTATTCAAAGTACACTGCATATCTGGTGAGCAGAGTCCAAATGTTTCTTGCGCAATAATGATTCTTTGTTCTGAAGTTGTTCTGAATTTAGAACCAAAGATTCATTTTGGTGCCAAGTGTGAATATGGTTATTTCTTTCTTTTATGGTTTATCTGAATTATGGTTTACATAATCCCAGATATTTGTGTGCTAGAGCCTTATACTGAAAAGGCATATATGTGTTGGTATGTATGTAACATTGTTTAAACCTAAATCTTTCACTTGCTTTTTAAGCTACATAAACATACGTTTTTCACTATAAAAGACCACTGTCAGACCACCATTGGAATGGTCATAACTCAGATTTGGATATTAAGTTTCATTAATATCCAACAAAACAATACAACTGGGTCAACAGTCTAAATGAAGAGGACAAGGGCACAGCTCTTTATATGGAGCACAAGAGAAAAATCACCCTCTGCTTGCCCTCTGTAGCCCACTGCAGTGGTGCCCAGAACCTCCTCTGATTGGACTCACATGACATCATCAGACTAAGAGCCCACTCCCATTGGCTGAAGGTGATGTCATGCTTCAGAGGAAAGATAAATGACGCACGAACCCCGCCTCTAGCTCCTTTTGACCAACCCAGCTCTGTTTTTCCTTGCTGCTCAACAGCGGTCTCACTTTCTTTGTTTACAATTTACATAACCCTGCTGTTCAAAAGAGGTCATCTTTCCTTAAAGCTTATACTATTTTTTTAAAATACTAATCAATTGCAGGTCATAAGTAGTATGTATGTTTTCTTAGTTTTAAGTTCAGGGTAGCAAGGGCATTTCTTGCTTCATCACTGAAATTCTACCATCTGAGTTTTGGCCTGCTTTTTTACCTGACGTCATATCGTACCATGAATCAACTCAACTTAATCAGTGTAATCTGTCCTTACTAGTTTTAGCCATTAGCTAATTAACGCCACCCTGTTCTAAAATAGCCCATGTGGTATTTGAGAAAAGTCGACTAAGCGTAAATCTGTCAGATGTAAGGCCTTTTTATTGCCCACCAACATGCACAAATGAGAGACTACTCACTTCAGGCAGTCATTGCTGGCAAATCTGGTCTCAGAAGGCCTGAATGCAAATTGGCTGAGATTTTACATAGCTATAAGCGTAGAATACCCATGAGACAGTCAAACATAGTGCTGATGCTCCGTTCTAAGCCACTGAACCCTATGTGGTGCTACTGCTCTAACATAAGTGAGCACATTCTCAAAGAGAGAACTGTTGACTGAATGAAGATGTTTATTTTTACCTATTTTGTTTAGCTTTGTTGTCCTTGTTTTTGTCTCTTTCCATCGTTCTGAAAATTGTTCTTGGAACTGTGTGTAACTGATTCTGAAAAACCGTTTTGGCCTCTGCTCATTAGAGACTAAACAAATGCAGCACACTAGCGCTTCATTTCATCATCTCTTTCATCGTAATTTGTTTAATCACTGGCTGGTTGTTTGGGATGAATCCAGCACACTAACCTGCAGCTCTCCCAGTCAGAGTCTCTGCTGAGCAGGCTCCTGAGGGACCAACGGGAGCGGCGGCTGGGAGAGGGACTACGCGACCAGGAGCGAGACGGTGGCAGGAGGAGGTCCTGTGAAGGGCTGCCCTGACCTTGCTCTTCCCCCTCCATCTGACTGGCCACAGAGGGGGAGGGGGAGGGGCTCCGCTGTTGAATGGTACCCTTCTCCACAGTCTCCTCTATTACAATTTGCGTTTTTTTACCCCAATGTCGCTTAGGAGTGCAACCTTGCTCTTCCTCATTTCTTTTCTTGGTTCGGGTCCTACTGCGGTGGAATTTTCCGTGGCGGCTGGGGCGCGACAGTCTGGGGCTAGGTGAGCGAGACCAGGACTCTGTATCTGAGGAAGGTGGCAGGACAGTCAGCGTGGGGACGGGGATGGGCTGAGCCAGAGTGATACCTTCTGGTCCCACAGGAGAAGACATGGTCATCTTCAGAACTTTCCAGGGGTTAATTGTCTCTTTCAGTCAAGTAAAGGGCTTGTTGCATCTTTAGAGTGACCCATGACTAACCGAGATGTTCCAGTCATGCTTGCGTTTGATATAGTTTAGAAACAGGAAGGGTTAACACATCAAGTACTCCCTCTGGGTAAATCAACTCTGATTTATTAAGTAACACTAACCATACTTAAAGATGATGAAGCATTCTCCATATCAGGGAAGTAAATTTTCCCATAAGGTAAAACCACATAACCGTTCAGAAGTTGACAGTGGTGTAGGTGTTCCTTTACAGTCAAAAATGATGCAGCAGGAAGCTGGGAGGAGGCCTGTCAGACAATTTCACGGGCCTTCTCAATCTATGTTCTTTAGGCAATCCATTTCCAGTTGTCCAGTCTGTATATGTGTTGGCAAAGAGTGACTAAAATGTTCATCCCTCTTCTGTGTTTAGCTCAGGTGCCTCCCCCATTCCTCCTCCACACCTCTTGCACTGTCAGGTGTCCGCTATCCTCCCTTTGACTGACTTCAAGCTTGCATTTGCATTATCAGGCTCATCTTTGCAAGAGTTGAAGTCTCAGACAAAGACAGATCTGTGTCTGGAAGTAGCTACCTGAGGAGTGAAAAAGAGAAGAAACTTTGCATTCAAAAGGCTGGCCTACGTCTGACTACCTTTTTGCTAAAATGTTTTTTTCTTGAAATATGAATCGTTAAACTTTCCCACAAAAATAAAATGATTGCGAGACTACGACTATTCCTGTCTGGGCTTTGATACTGCCTGCTCTGCCAGTTCTGGGAATATGAGGTATCATATGACAATTTGCTATGAAATACTGTTCCCGTTAGAAAGGTAATCAATAGGATTTATTTATAGTGGGGTAGTTTATGTTGTGTGCATTCTTTTGCCTAGGTTTGGAGAACTGTTAAATTATTTTATCTCATTATTAAGATAAGATTTCTCCCTTCAAGTAACTCAGAAATAGCCAAAACTGTGTGAACACACTGACTGACACCAGTCACTGTGGATTTATCAGTGGACAGTAACAGACACCAAGAGAAATTTCATCCCCCAAGACCAGTCCCTGCACAAAAAGAGCAGGTGCTCTATCTAAATGCCAGCATTTCCAAACCTTGACTTACAAACACAGCTGATCCTGAAACAACAAACACCAAATATCACACAGCAGCAACTATCAGACACCGTAGCAGACATAAACAAACACCCTTTAAAAATTACATAGTTCATACAGCCAATAACAAGGTCTAATTGCCACTATAGGCTACCAGGGTCGTAACTACATGAAAACATACTGCAGATGTGTCCTCAAACAGGGAAGGGTTGTGTGTGTGTGTCACTCCATTGTTTGCCTTCAAAGCAGGCACTTCCAAGGCAAGGGCCCAAGCACGTCTGACAGTATTTGCTGTGATCTGTTTGAACAAGAACAATCTTGGCACAGACTTGTTTGTCCAGAGTAATCCACCATAATCCCCGTGCAGCCTTCACTCTTTGGTCCACACAAGTCTGATCTTTTTGCCATAAAACATAAGCCAGCTCAAGCTATTATCGTACATATTACATTATCGACCACAGCTAGTTCAGGTGCAGAACACTACGGTACAAACACGCAAATTCAAGTTTATGCAGTGTGAAGCAAGTGTTCAGGAACAGCTGATCATCTGTGTGTATCTGTGATAGCAAATTCATTGTTTTCGTTCTGTTCGGTTTGGCTTAAGAAACGCAACACTTGAATGATCTGAAGTCACGTGAAACACCGCCAACCACTGATATGTGACATGATATGGTGTGCAGTTAAACACCGAAGGCTAAGAGGGTATGAAGAAAGAAATCGGGTGGCGTTGATGGCACAGAAAGAAAAAAAAACTTTGCAGTCTGGGAAGACTTAAGTTGGAACTCCTACCTCCCATTAGATGAGTTTCCTCCGTTTCTGTTATCTTGCTCGGCCTCGAAAACAAGGCGAGCGACGGTGCGGGGAGTAATGTTAAAATCCACTTTTCCACAGGAACACGTCAACATTCTTGGTTGCGCAAAGAAGCATCTGCAACAGTTTGCCTTTAGCCAGGTAAAGCTAAAGACAACCAAGTTTAGATAACGTTACCCCCCGACCTATGAAGGCCGACAGCTCACAAAAAGATGACTACCTGGCTAGCAGGCTTTAATTTCCAACAGAGAAAGTACTATGCCGACGCCTTCCATTTTCACTTTAAAAGCTCCCCGGTATAAAACACTGTTATCAAACTAAATTTAAAGATAACGGCTAAAGTCAGCTTATCATTAGTAGCGTACTAACTTGGTTTTAAAGTAGCACACAATGCGTTTTATTGTCGAAAGCTGAAAAGAAACGAAGTCAGTCAGTTGGTAGATTGACTTAGTACGTGGGGGGGTGATACGAGACGTCTCACCAAGAAAAGTATTATCCCTGCTATGTATTTTTAATAAGGCGTGAATGCACCACCTGTTAACACAACGACAGTCTAGAAGTTATAAGAAACGTTTATCAGTATGCAATTAAATATAAACAGCCACCAGCAAAACCACAAGAACACCCCTCCGAGAAACTTTGTGGTACAGTCCAGGAAAATAACTGTCCAGAGGATGTGGCGAAAGAAGAGGACTAGTGATGATTGCATGAAACTAACGAAATCCATCGACAATTACTTAATCCATAATCAACTTTAATCTTTCGACTAACTTGAAATAAATCGACCACGTTGCACCCACGAACTGGTCTTATTGTTACAGTTAGGTTGTTTCATTGCTAAGCGAAACAAATGAAGCAGTCCCACACAGTTTCAGTAATCGACAGGGATGTTTGACGCATAAACACGAAGTCACCAGTCAGTCGGTTACACCATGAGCAACAAGTACAGTTAAATCCACAGATTTGGCATTATTTCAGAGTTAATTTGAAGGGCGCTATTATGTGACCAAAATTAATGGACAGAAACATTGCGACCCCTTGTGTCTAACATGGTTATGTGCAGTCATTATTTGAATTATTTTATCATGTACCTCACTAAATTGTTATAACACTGTATGTGAGGTTTGTGAATCATTATTAGGCAGAAATCTCTCCTCAACTTTAGCAGCAACAAAAAGGCAGTGTGACATAGTGTGTATGGGAAATGGGCACATTCGTCTTACCATTTGCCTCCTGCAGCAGCAGCATCACTTCATATGGTCTCATGAACTATTATAGGTAGGATTCAGCCTGTGGGAGATTAGAAATATTCTTCTCCAGGACACAGGGACAATGACAGGTCATCTTGCCTGAAGCTGAAAGCAAAAAATACATCGATAAAACACTTTTGGTTAAGATGGTGCATGAATGTAGAGATTTTAACCGACAGATGCATATGGGTTTAAAATATACTCATATATTACACAGATAAACTGAAATGCTGTCGATTTTAGGGCTTTAAATGATTCTTTTCATTGTTTATTAATTTTTTTATTATTTTCCCATACAGTTAATCGAGAAAATTATTATAATTTTTCCAATTAATCGAGAAAATAATCAGTGTTAATGGTGAAAAATGTCCATCACAGTTTCCTAAAGCCCAAAGTAACGTCTTCAATTTGCATGTTTTTATTTGACCAACAATCCAAAACCCAAAGACATTCAGTTTACTATCACATAAGACAAAGGCATGCATCAAATCCTCGCAACTGAGAGGCTGGAACAAGCAGATATTTGGCGTTTTTGCTAGTAATGAATTGATTATCAAAATAGTTGCCGCTTAGATTAGTGTTGATCAGCTAATCAATTCATGATTTCAGCTCTTGTGGATTTAAAGGAACCCAACAGTTTTAATGTACTACACAGGAAGTACTACTTCAACTTTATCTCATTTCTAATGCCCACACACCTACATGTACACACTTTGCATGTTTCAGTCTTATTTCCATAATGCTGAGCACTCAGTGTGTCAGACCTTTTTAAAAAATAAGTTAGGGCAGATATCCTCACACTTCAACAACTAAACTTTAGAAGCTGTAAAACAGAGAAATGTTCTGCCCTGATAGAAACAAAGTCAGGTTTATCATATTAAGTTGTTTTTTTTAAAGGAATATACTGTATTTAACAACATAATATATATCCTGAAAATCTGCACATCTTTTGTTGTAATGAATTTGTCTTTACCTGCCTGTCAGTTTTGATCTTCAGCCAGCAGTTGCTTCTGTGCCCTCTCAAATCGATGGCAGAGCATCACAATGACTTGGCAATTTCAAATCCTCCGTAGGTTTACCAGGCATCTTCTGTCTTCCCACTCCCCATGACCACCTCCTGCTATCAACACTTCACCAGCTCCACTTCAAATTAGAGGACCGAGGTCTGTGTTACATATGCAGCCCGGCAGGAAACTGCTCCGGGATACAGGGAGTTGTGTTGCTGAGGACCTCTGGCTGCTGAATCGGGGACTGGAAACTCGATCTGAGCTAAAAATAAAAAACATCACCAGTATAGCGAGGAAGGAGGTGTGCCACTCACTGTGTTTATGCGTGAGTAGGATCACAGAGATGCAGCCCACCCCCATGTACACGACACACACACACAAAGTACACACACACAGGGTTTATCATATGTCAACATTTCCTTAAAGTTTCCCCACTTATATGTGTGCCAACCCAAGGTCTTCCTCTTACCCTGTCTTGGTCACATGCGTGTAATTTCCAAGATTGCTCTCGCTGATTTTTGTTGTCATTATCATTCATAGGTTACCACAAGGTTAAAAGACGCAAGGACCCTTATCAAGAGCTCAGTGCTTCACTGTGTCATCTGGTTACATCACATGACAACATCCCTGACCTCCGACACAGCCAAAACACACAAACACACAAGCACATATACACAGCCTGACTCGCAGAAACACAGCTTATATCCTACCCTTGTACACTGTACATCTATTTTTTATTTTTTTTTTATGTTTGTACGACCTCAAAAAAAACTCATTACATTGTCACGTCAACACACTGGCTGTACCAACCACATAAATGTCACTGTAGTCAGCACGCAAGTTGAGGCCTTCAGCCAATGTTTGTTTGTCAGCCTTGACTTCAGTGGCCTTGTTTTTCTGACCGGCTAGCTGACATTGACTGACTGTCAGACCCTTTTATGGCAGATATCAAAACTGATAAGAAAAGAAACTACATACTACAGTTATACAATGTGACCTTTTCTTGTCTTAGTAATTGAACAAGAGGGAAATGTGTGAAATTATTTGTTGATATAATGAATATAGTTTGCAGCAGCAGCACCCGAGAGCTCCAAGCACACATTCATATTGAGAGGAAAATCACAGAGTACTTAAAGATACCAAATTCATTAAGCAGACGAAGAAACAGTAGATAAAATGAAGCTTGCATCTGTGTAATTTGGTTCAGCACAATCAATGAGAACATTTTGAAATATTAAAGTCAGTTAAGTCTAATAGAAAATGAGTACGGGTTAGATATTTTCCTGTGATAGCCTATTTAACACAAAATATTTTACTACAGGGCACATTGAATACATTTAGCTCATGAATGACAAGACAAAAAGAAGATTTGAAATGGGCTTAGCCATGTTTATCACCATCTGACTCATCAGATTTTTCCTGAACAGCAAGCAAACTGAGATATCTATCATTTTGCTGACTAGCATGTCTCTGTTGTGTATCATCTCCTGGGAAAGTGCACAAATGACCAGCTACGTGCTTAGCCACTGTAACGCAGATGACACATATTGATATACACAACACTGAAGTAATTTCATGATATACATAATAACAACAGCCAGCAGATTTTATTGCAGATTTACTGAAGAGTTAAATACAATGTGCAACTCAGCTTGAAGCATGTGGACCAGATGAAACGAGTACTGTACATTTTTACGTCACTTTGGATAAATACCTCACATCTATTATTGAGTTACCCACATAAAACATGTCCAAACAAGGAAGTCAAGTGCACAGGTCTGACATACAGTACTGTATTACATAAGTAAGAATCACCGAGCAGTCATAAAAGAGGCATAAAAGTCAGCTGTGGAAACCTTGATTGGGTTACTCTTATAGGAGATGGTGCAAAGTGACAGTACATAGAGACAGACAGAACAAAGGTAGAGACATATAATACACAGAAATAGATGTTATATATATATATTTATGTGACAAATTAAAAGATATAATCATTATTATAATAATGATAACACTCAAATTGACACCTGAGTATTAGGGAAATTAGCTGAGGGCTATGACAGCGGGGGTGCTTGGTTTGCTGTAAGGGGTCATGTCAGTGCTTCCAACTGAGAAACAATCGCCAGAAACAATATTTTCATTAGCACAGACTTGCTGACTCACTGAGGTGCTGACATCGACTTATTGTAACCTAACATTCAAAACACTGGAGCAAACATTTCAGTGTCCTTGAGCAAAACACTGAGTCCCTGCCAGTGTTCTGTAGCTGACAATGACCTCTGACCTGTGGAGAGGGGCAGGAGAACAGAGCATTTATTTACAGACAAAAATAAAGTACATTATTGCATTAAAACTTACCTATATATAGCTATCCCCTTTATGCTCCACTCTAAGCATGTGTTTGTCCAAAAGCATTTGTTTAACAAAACATGTCAGGGATGGTTTTGCATGCCACACCTGCTGCTCCATTTTTTAAATTAAAGAGTGAATATAGAAGCCACTACATAGAACACTATGAGTATATTTTTTCTAGATATTATTAAGGCAAGAAAAGGTAATAACCAAAGCCTGCATAACATTTCAAGCCATTCACTAATAACTGATTTCCTTTTCAAAAATATTTATAACAAATGCACCACAAAAAAAGAAAACCAACGAAAACCTCTAGGATGTCAGAAACCTTTCCTATTTGAGAGAACGTTCCTCTGTGAATCTATAAATCAGACAAAACATGTCTGTAGTCTTGCTTTAGACGGCCATGCTGTGTAGTTATGGATCAGGTCTCATCATCTCAGGTTTCCTGCTGGCTTTCAACACTCACAACGTCCAACTCTCCTGGATTCACACGCTCTAAATATAGCTGCCTTAAAGTCAGACGGGACTGCAGGGGGACTTGAAACTACTCCGAAGAAACTCGGGGACAAGTTTTTTTAGTTTCACTTTCTGTCTTCTGAGGCTTTCAGTCATTTTTTGGCCTATATGTGAAATGCAGGATTGTTGAACTAATGGACTGACAGTCTGGATAGAAGGGGGAAGTGAAGAACATGGGATTAATCAGGAATCAAGAGGCACTATGTCAGTAATGTAATCTGAATCCCCACAGATATTTCTCAGCAGGCTTACGTCAAGGAAAGTTCCAATATTTTGTTCAACAGCTGGCCATAAGTTGCTCCAGCAGAAATGATACGCCACTTGTCTCTTTTAGTTGTCTTCAGTCTTTTTGGTAAGTCCGAAATCATTTATATCCCTACCTTTAAGTATGACAAACTCTTGATGTTGCTGGTTGAAGTTGTATGTTTTAAAGTGACTTTCTTAAGTGAACTGAATTTCTTTCTTTTCAGGGTCCTTGGAGCTTTCTCATAAAATACTACTAAAATAAAAAAAATTTTAATTAAAAAAGGAGGGCTAAATTGACTACATCAATAGACTATAAACAAAACAACAAGTGCATTATTATTATTATATTATAGACTTAAAGTTTTCGGACCCCCTATGTTGTAGCATGATTGGTTACATCTCAATCACTAAAAACTCTCACACTTGAGTGAAAGATAAGTGCTTTAATCTTTATTTTCTTGGACTTTTAAAAAAATCATATACATTCCCAATAGATTGATATTTCCGCTTTCATAAAGCACTAAATAAGGGCCTCATTATCCGAGAGTCTGCTAATTCGCATGTTCTTGAATACAGATTTATAGGCGTTGAATTAAACTCTCAGACAGCCATCATAGGAGACAAATTTCATCAGAGAAGAGGAAGCTGTTTTTACTCAGAGACATGAAATATTGTCTTACAGAAAATGTACCCAAAACATTAAAATATCTTTAATTGTTGTGGCTGATAAATTGCCTAAAAGACTACTATTTATTAAAAATATCTCAAATTGAATTAAATTAAACTTCACTGCACTGTAACTGCACTCTCATTTTTATTCTCCTGTTAAATTTTGTAATCATGTTACACGTGTCTTTTTAATATTGCTGTGTTTCTTTTATATAATGTCTTAATGCCTTTTATGTCTTGTGTAAAGCACTTTGAATTGCTTTATTGTTTAAAAGTGCTATACAAATAATCTTGCCTTACCTTGCCTAGTAAGAGCTCTAAACAGAAAACATCTTTTAGATCTACATCATGTTAACAACACATAGGCAGTTCAGCATCGACTGCTACAAGTGCTTGATTAGAGTTACCAAGAAAAAATAATTACTTATAGCTATTCCTAACTTAAATATATTTTCCTATCAAGTGGGATAAAGTTCTCGTGGAAAACTGCCTATACTCTTAAAGTTGAACAAAACAAAGGAAACACTTACAGATCGTTGACAAAGATGTATTGTACGACAGACAATCAGAAGTCATCAGCTATCTCAAAGAGAAAATACAAGAATACAGCTTTTATAGTATTCTGGAAACAAACAAACTCTTTTCTATTGGTCAGTGTTGGAACTTTCCAAAAACATATCAGGACCCTTGACGTACATCTGGAGAGCAGAAAAACATCTCCATATGATGACCTATACTCCACCATATAGCTGACCTTTTGACCTCTTATACAAGGGTCACGTTGCTCAGCATACACACAAAGTCTAAATGGTATAATAATACGCTTGCATGTTCTCCCTCTCCTTCGTCTCTTGCACCATTTTCCTCCTTTTCCCCTTGCTTCTTGTTTTTTTTTTTAATCATTTGATTTTTTCTATTTCTGTGTCTTTGTCTTCTTCTTCCCCTCCCTCTCTTTGTTCCTGCAGTGTCTCAGTGCCACGGCGGCTGTGCGGAGGTGGACTCCCTGACTGAAGCTGTGGCAGGAGAAGGATTCCTGCTGGACTGCATCTCCTGTAAAAGAAGAGAGGAGGTCTCTGCCCAAGCAACCGTAGACTGGCACTTCAAACCGCTGGGAGATGAGGAGTTCAGGCATGTGAGTTCACCAAAGTCTCCAAAGGGGCTGTTAAATCTGGTTGAGGTTTATGAATGAAAAAGGCTCTCTTGTACTATCAAGATGCCATGAGCAACTTTGAAACTGTGCCATGAAGCTGAGTAGTAGGCCTATTTGTTTTAATTAGTCTACTTTTTCAAAGTCATTAACTTCTATTTTTATACTTCTCTACATTTGTCATTTGTATTTTGTCAGCTCTCTATGAACTTTGGAAACCATTTTTGGAGTCATCTGCAGTCATTAAATACAAGAAATCCAGATTTGTGCTGCTTTTTACATTTTATTTTCTAATTTCCATGTTTCTAATTAAAAAAAAATATATATATACATAAATATATATATACATATATAAAATAAATACGTTTTTTGACTTGTATTTGAATGTTCACATCCCAAAATGTTCATTTTAAATTCGCTTTTACACTGAACCCAAATAGATCTTTACACCATGTTATTACTAACACATGAATAAAATATTTGTAGTATTTCTTCTGCTTTAGAAGGTCATGCTACACTGTCCACCATTTGTCACTATTAAAGAGTAAATGTGTATTACTACAGTAGAAAGAAGTATAGTATAGTATAGTAGAGCAGGGTATGTATGCTCTTCAACCCTTCCCTGGACTACAAGAATATTTAATAATTCCCGTTTGATTCCTTTTTTAAAAAAATTTTCTTTCTCTCAGATTTTCCACTATGACCACCCCAGTCCCAACATCCTCCATGAAGATTTCATCGACCGCCTAGAGTGGCATGGGACACAAAACAGCGACATTCAGACAGGAGCCATTTACATTCATAATGTCACCTTCAATGACACGGGGACGTACCGCTGCACGATCCACCGCACCCTCTTCCTGATGCAGTATGATGAGCACGTTACTGTGGAGAAGGAAGTGGAGCTCACCGTGGTGGCTGTAGGTAAGGCTGTGAAAAGGCATGTAGAAAGTATTCAGATCCTTTACTTAAGTAAAAGTACTCATACAACAATCTACAAACACTCAAGTTACAAGTAAATGTCCTTAATTTAAAATCCTACTTAAATAAAAGCACAGAAGTCATTCTGCAGAAAAATGACCTCTGTGACTGATCACACACACGTATCATTGTGCATCAATGCATAAGCAGCATTTTACTCTTGCAGCTGGTTGTGGTGGAGATCATTTGAACTACTTTAAATACAGTTAGGTAGTTTGGTCCAAAGGTTCCCAACCTTGGGTTCAGCCCCTTCCAAAGGGTTACAAGATCAGAATCAGAATTTATTGCCAAGTAGTTTTTCACATACAAGGAATTTGCTTTGGTATATTAATATGATAATTAATATAGTGAATCCGGGCCCTTTGCTGCATTTGATCCCATCTGTCTCCCCTGCCTTTCTTGTCTCTCTCTACTGTATCTGTCAAATAAAGCGGAAACAAACAGCAGGCTTTAAAAAAAAACAAAGAAAACACAGTCTGAACCCTGGTGGACATGTTTCCTCTATGATGCTACATTGCTGGTTCCTCTTTCCCAGCCAATCGGGAGCTGACATCGGTGATCTCAGAGATAATGATGTACGTGCTGATCATGGTTCTGCAGCTCTGGCTCATTATAGTTCTGGTCTACTGTTACAACAAGATTTCGGGGGAGCACGAAGCTCGGGAGGCCCGAAAAGCTGTCAAGACTCAGGCAGAGTGAGTCATTTGTCTTTTATGTGATGTATTACTAAAGTGATTAATTCCAGATTAACCTTTAAACCTTTTACCAATATACTGGGGTCAGGGGTCTTAGATAATGCAATACTGCCATACATATGATTGTTTGACCAAATTATGACATGTTAATTCTGAAATTGTCTTCACCACGATTGGCTTGATTTAGCAGAAAAAAATACACTTTAAAAAAAAGAGGTTTAAATAAATTTAGTACATTTTTGGGAATTCGTTTTGATTCTCTCCCTGCTGTCACATCTAATTCAACTTTTATATTTCCAGACTGTTAGAACCAAAAGACAACTGTGACGGGGTGCAGCTAGAGTAACATTACCGGTGAGTTAAATTTAACTTTCAAGTCACCATTTACTTGAAATTATATTGGCTTGCACAATATGTGATTTAGGAAAATGTGATAATATGACTCATATGAAGGCATGTCTTTCTCTTTAACTGGCATTTTTAAAAAAAAATGTATTTGTCATTTTGTATCCACCAGGTACAAAGATCATCTCTGCAAGAGTCAAGCTTCCATGATTTTGCTAACAGAGACACAATTACTGTATGAGAGGTTGACTTTTAAACGCCTTAGTCACACTCAGTCGTACATGCAACCTGTATGGTTAAGTGTAAATAGGAGCTGCTGGTGCAGATGGCAGTAGGCAGGGCAGATTTCCTTTAGATGTCAGTGAAACGCAGTGTCTAAGGTGTCCTAAATGCTTGAACGTTTGTGGATTTGTAAAAAAGGCCTTTAAAGGTTTTGAAAACAAATGGCCTTCAATGTAGGGAATCCAAAGAATGGTTATTTCTATTGTTGAATAATCTATCAGTTATTTAATTATTATTATAGATTATTAATCTATAAAATGTAAAAAATGACCAGAGCCCAAAATAATGTTTGACACCAAACAAGTCCAAACAACACTAAAGTATTCATCTGAAAACAATGAGACATGCAGAAACACAAGCAAAAACTGTAATACTGTAACTGTAGGACATAAACAGTTTATCAGTTATCAAAAATGGCCATTGATGAAACTAATCAAATGACTGACTTATTCATTCAGCATTACTTGAAATACTCAAAATAATCCTAATTTATCAGTATGCCTCAGCTCTCTGGATTGCTCTCATTTCTATAGGATTAACAACGTTGATGGAAATTTGTGTTTTAAAATAAATGTTTTGAGGCAAACTGGTGACTCACTGGGTTTAATGCAGCCCAGGACCTTTGTAGCAACTAATTTCCTCTTTTGCATCTCTTTTGACCACACAACAGAAGCAGAAATGCCCAAAAAAAATCTAGCCTTGTAATGATTTTGCCATAATTTGAAAATTACAAAGTAACAAATGAGGCCTTTAAGTGTCGAATTGTGACCAGCGTTACGTCACGTCTTTATCATATCAAATGAGAGTTCTTCAGTTTCATTAATATGACCTTCTAGGTATCTGAGAAGTCTTGATTTCTTGAGATTTTAACGTGAAAGTGAGTGGATACGGCAACCTTGATACCATGACATTACTCCCAAATCAACGTTAGTGTATGTTAAGCATAAGCAGCATGTCTTTATTTACCAGTGTCAACAGGCAAAAACACTGTTCTAATCAATCTAAACGTATCTGTTTGTCCTAGTCCACGTCTGTCCAAGTTAGTAAATTAACTTGAATAAAGTCAATATTTTTGTAAATCATTTTTTGTCCACTGCACTGCAAAGACACATATGTTTTGTGGGTTGTTGCCTGTGATGTTTATTGTGCAAATACTGTTTAATGTGATTTTAAAAAATATACTTTGTCTGAAAATGTTTACGAGAAAATACAACATCGATCTGCCTTTTGCTCTCCATGCCGATCCCACAACAGAATACAAGGACAAAAATATATATCTGCATACATCTCTTTCTTAAAATACCACTTTATTGTAGGTTTCAGGCAACACACACACACACACAACAGCGAGTTAAAGGACATTTGGAGGTGATTGTGTTGTAACTCAATCTAGTCTGAGCTGTGCTGCTGACTGTCCAAACTACCTCTGAAAGCAGCTTTGTTCTCCTGCAGCCCGGCACCGTCCTGAAAAGGACCTCACGCTCCTACTCCTACTGCAAAATGTGAACGTTAGAGTTTTTTTTTTTTAGAGAATACATGAGACAACACAACCAACCACATACACGCTTCACAAACTGGGTTTAAACACCAGTCTTGAGCCACAAAAGATGATGGACCTCTGAGCAGGTGGGAAACTGCATCTACAAGTTATTCTTAATATTTGTTTGTCCCTGTTTAATTGTGGCGCAAAGTGGGTAGACTTTGCCACATGCAGTCGTAACATAAATACGTTCAAGCCAATTTGACATATTTTTCTTTTCATGACATCTTACCAGATTAACACTGCTTGAATGAGGTCTGATGTAAAGACAATATCCTAACTCCAAACACTCTCTTCTACAGTAAACTGTTCATTTTAGCCGATCGCACCAGTATAGGACAGCGGTTTAAGTTGTGCTAGACCACTGCCTCACTACACTGAGCTTTTGACCTTGCCCTGTGACCTCCTCGTTTCATTAAATGTGTTGACATGTTGGACATGCTGCATATCTCTTCCGCGTAAAAGCATGAGCGTGAAGGAGGGCACATTGTGACTAACAGAAGGGGGGGGTGCACGTTTCTATTCGAGGTGTAGTTCGGGACCAGCTGCTTGTGTTCCTGCTGGAGACACATGACTTGAAATGATCGTTGTCTGCTGATGCCAACGACAGCAGGAACTGATTCCAGATCCTTGAAAGGTAGGCTTTTAATTGATTTGTAGGATCAATTTCTATTCCCATAACATCAAAACTAACTCTGGAAGGTCAACCAAGATTTGAAAAATTTGTGTATTCATTCAAGCTGAAGTTTGTTGGGTAGGAGTCAGAGAAAACATTTCCAATGTGTAATTGTAACATATGACGACATACTTACGTGTCACTAAATACACATTTAAAAATTCTGAGAAATTGAGAATCCTGAAATTGATTTCTATTTATTTCCTTCTCCAGGATGAATTAATTTTATTTAAAATCACTGTGACAGGTGGTCATTTTCTCACACTCTGAGATAGTCTCATTCTTGCTTATTATGCCTCTCACTTAGCTCCTCAGTTTCTTTCCCCTAATGCCTTAACCAAAGCAAATTCCTTGTATGTGAAAACCTACTTGGCAATAAACCCGATTCTGATTCTGATTCTTAATATGCACTTATTCTATCAAATCTCAGAAATCATGCTTTTCTTATTTGTCTTTTGCCTCTTGTGTGAGTTAGGAGGAATAATTCAGATATTTATCACGTTTAATAATACAATATTGAAATATTGTATATTTTCTGCAGAGATAAAATCAGGGATGATCTTTCCTGTAAAATGAGACTTTTTCTTAGTCTCCTCTTCCTCCTATGTTGCAGTTTGCTGAGTGTCCAGCAGAGGTCAGCCATGTCGCACATCAACACCACCGAGCTGCAGTCGCTCCTGCTCTCCTTCCTGCAGCACTGCCTCAACAGCACAAGTGTACTGTCTCCACAGATACCTCAGAACTACACTACTACCCAGCAGCCTGTGCACCATGTAGCTGGAGCCAGGGCCTACGCTCAGTCTGAGGGCATGATGTACATCCTTCTGGTGGTTGGCATGTTCAGCTTCTTCACATTCGGCATCATGCTGAGCTACATTCGCTCCAAGAAGCTGGAGAGCTCTCATGATCCATACCACCAGTACATTGCCCACGACTGGACCAAGGTGATGACTCCGTCCAGGGCCGTCGCTCAGGCTCTACACAGGGACGCCGCAGGTAACGGAGGCAGCAGCAAGGAGCCCATCGTCATCTGCAACCCTGCAACGCTGGAGCAGCTGCCAGACTAGAATGAGACATTCAGCTATTTAAACATTTCCAAGATTCAAAAATGTAATACTCTTAGCACAAAAGAAATACTATAACACAATATTTTTAATTACCTTAACTTTGAATGTCACATAGCAACCAAAAGTTACAGTTCAGTTCAGATCAGTGATTTCACAGAAATAACGTGTATCATAAAATTGCCTCATGTTGTCTTTGTTATCAACACATGCAGTTCCTCACACTTTACAGTCACGCAGCCATGATTGCTTAATACAGTTTTTCCACTAAACCTGATCACAATCCTGCATATCTGGACAATAACACTAGTAACACAGAGTAAAATTGGTGGCACCATTGTCTCAAATAAGGGGTGAACAAGTCTGTCTAAAATATTGACCCATGAACTGTAATGATTGGTTTGTGGGGGAAAAAACAAATACCACTGATCTCAAATCATTTTTAGTGAGTTTTAGTGTTTTAATCTGAGCAAATTCTTCATCCAAGACATCAGGCCTCGTTTGGTATTTTTAGGCTTAGTTACTGCGTTGGCTCTTTTTTTCTCTTCCTTCCTCCTCTCTCTGTCCTCCTCTCTCTCTCTCTGCTGGTCCAGTCTGTGTTGGCGGGCTCCTTTCACAGCGCGCTCAATCTCTCGTGGCAAACTGAAGTGAACCATTTGCATGTTGAGCATCGGTACTATGAGGTTATAATTGTCCACCGTCTTGTTAAGTTTCACCAACTCCTCCTCTACACATGCACACAGCTGCTCCCATTGGCTGTGCTCTTTGGGGGTCATGGGGTCACCGAGCCTGGTCCTCCCCTCCAGTAACCTATTTCGGATCTGAGCAGTGGTCTCTCGGATGTCGCGTTGTGTGACTACCCAGGGTGGCTGGTAACCATTGTCTATGAGGATGCGGTTGAGGTTGTGGGTCATAGGATCAGCGTAAGGATTGTGCTCAAACTTGTTGAGGGGCTTTCCAGCTCCACTCAGGTTCCTGAAGTCTCCTCGGGCCATGGACTCTTGGATCAGGTCCTCCACAAGCCGTTCCACAGCCTGGGTGATCTTGATCTTTCGGCTGCGCTGACGCATGTCCCGTTCCACCAGTGCCCCCTCTGCAGCAGCTGCCCTCTCATGCTCCCTCTGCCGGTAGTTCAAAACCTGCTCGGATGCTCGGTCGACACGAATCTGTCGGTACTGACGCTCACGCTGGCTAGGTGTGCCTGAACCCACACCCTCATAGCTGAGGTAGTGTCTGTGTGGAAGTGCTGTACCTCTGGATCCCTCATCTTCCACTTCCTTTCCTCTATCAGGTTGCTTGGTCTGGTTCTGATGTGCCAGCACAGCACGGTAGGCCTCCTCAACCCGAGCAAACAGCACCGCATCTGCAGTCGGAGCCCCAGAGTCCGGGTGGTAGAGCTTGGCTAGGTGCAAGTAGGCCTCTTTCACCTGCACAGGACTGCTGTGTCCCTGGTCAGGCAGTTGCAGAAGCCTGTAGCTCTCTTGCAGGCTGCGGCTGATCTGGGGCCCAGAGCTGAGCGCTCTGTGCAACAGGGACTGTTGAGACAAGACGAGCAGAAAACGGCCATGGCAGAAGTCACTACGGGAAACCAGGAGGTGGAAAGTGCAACTCATTTCTGGAACACTCCTGTGGATTTGAAAAGCAAAAGTTATTTAAAAAATAAATAAATAAATATATATATAGAAAGGTAGCTCAATCTGTCAGGTAGTAGTACAAATAAGCTTAAATGAAGACTAAATAGTCTTGTCAAATTAGCAGGTAAAATTAAATGGAGTAATTCAGGTCCAGCTCTGAATATCTATTGTTCAGGGAGTTTAAGTTATTGGTTGTCACTTTAGAGTTGCAGCTGTATATACTAAAAGGTCTAAATCCTCCTTTGTGTCTGTTGCAGTAGACCTGTTTCACCCCCCTTGTACTTTTTCTGGAGATTTTTTCAGCCTTTGGATGTTATAGAATCTGGGTTATTTGGGTTTGCTTGTGGATTCAAATTTGATCCTTTATTTTTGCTTTGGTTTGGTGTTAAAGTTGTACTGTGTTGTATTGTCTTACTGTTTTAACTGATTGATGTCATCTGCCGCATTGAAATAAAGAGGGTACCTCAATGTTTTTCACTTGACATAATGAATTTCCTTATTTTTAGCACATTTATAATGCTGGTAGTACATATTGATAAATATTTACCATATATTTGAAAATGACATGTCTCCCTTAATACTGTTTTTTTAACATTGGCTTTTTTTCCTCATTGTTTGGGGTCTCATATAATTGCAAAATACAGCAATTTTTTTATTCTGACCTTTTTAAAACCCAGTATCTATAAAAAGCTTTGAAGTCGTGATCTTCCCTTTGCCACAAACTGGGCTTCTACATTTAATGAAGGTGACAATATACGGAAAGAACCATAAAGCATTGTTATTACAAATAAATATTTTAAAATATTTTATGTTTTTTTAATGTTTATGGGTTTTGAATGGACAAATATGAATTACATCACATATATAGAGCATATGAAATGGATTGTATTTAAACATGTTTCACATCTGAGGTCTCTGAGACCCCAAACAGAAGTATTAACACATCTAGTATCAAGCTGATAAAACAATGTTTAGTATGCTTTTTTGAGCTGTTAAAGAGGGCAGAGGGTCTCCAAGACTCCAAACAAAACATAAGGGTTAATAGACAGACCTGTAGAAAGACCTTGTTTTAAGCACAGTAATAGTTGTAGTAGTTAACTGACACAATGAGCAACCTAATTTTTAGATTTACTCCACTGGTAGCTAACTGAAGAGAGTTTCTATAAATGTCAACAAAATTACAATGAGTTTTATTAAGGCTTTTTCAAAACATTACAGTAAGATCATACATTTGAGTAGCAGTGTCATTAGAGGTGCATAACAGAGCTGAGCTGAAGTTAAGCTAACTAGATAATGACTTACTGTCACAAATCACAGCACATGCCTGTTTTGAGGTGTATTTTCCCTTTAATGGTCAGGCGATATTTCCACGTTGGTCATCAGGACCCACAAATCCACATCAATAACTGTTATGTGACAAAAAACTGAGGTTAAATTTGAAGGCTGACTCACTGCTAGCTATGTAATGCTGCGACTAAAGAGGTTAGCTATAATATCATTTCCAGAGCAAGACATTTAACGCTAAAGAACACTGAAGACTACATGAAAACTACAGCACATGGCACATTAATTAATACACGTTAACGTTACATGACCTACAACTTTAAGCTCTACAGAAAATCAGGTCACCTGTCTGGCTTGTTGCTGTTACATATTGGACCGCCTCCTCTTCTTCTTCTTCTTCTTCTTCTTCTTCTTCTTCTTCTTCTTCTCGCGTTTCTCTGCAGTTGGGTTACCGCCCTCTGGCAACACTGCCCCCAACCGCCGAGGAGGAGGGCACTACGGGAAACGACCGAGGAGATGGGAGAGAAACAGGATTCGAGAGGGGGTCAGATTTCGACTCAGGTCCTGTCAAATCAGCAGGGTGATGAGTGATTTGCCACAATCAGAAAAATTGGAGGGACTTTAGCTCTAACAGCTGAAGCTACAAGCTGCTTTAAAACGGTAGAACAGTTTTTGTAAAACGGCATTTGACAGCTTGTTTCACCAACGCTTTAACTTCCTGTCGAGCTGTATTAGAACAGCCAAATACTAATGATACAACTTTGCGAACGCCAGTTGCTAGCTAAAGTTTATAAAGTGCTTTGACAAGACAGTTAACAGAAACTAGGAAAACGACAGCAAAGTAGACGTTAAAGGAGAGAGGTATCGTGTGTGTGTGTGTGTGTGTGTGTGTGTACCATGAATGTATTCTAAGACATTTTCCCTACTTGTTTTACAGCTGATTGATCCTCAGCGGCAGCAACTGACGTAAATACAATGGCGGAAGCTTGTTTGACAGGTATTATACACGGTCATCTCACTAAATTACTGTTACTCACTGAGTTCAGGTTGTCAACAAGTTCAACGTGAACTCAGAATCTGACTGTAACACTTATTTCCGCATTTTCCACACAGAACAGTTGAAGGATATTTTGAAGGGTTTTTATCACCGAGGAGCTGCCGTCAAATTTAAACAAAATAATACAAACAGAAATTTAAGCGCTTTACAAAATGACTTTTCACTGAAATTGACTGTTTTAAAATGTTACGTTTGTTTTTTCAAAATTATTGCTGGTATCAAAATAAACATTGTATGGTTTACTACTCCTTTATAAATACTATACTATTGAATGAGTCGTGTTTCTTTGTTTAAGTAAAGATAGGAAAGTACAGCTGGGGTACAGTTTTTCATCTTTTAAGTTTGCGCATATTGCAATAACAAATACATCCAAAACCATTTAACACTGTTGGAAAGTAGCTCTACATATTACTATTATGTCACTGTTAAGGAGGTTTAAGTGTCACTTTGGGGTTAAATCATTTGTATTATAAATGTTAATAAAGCCGGATGTTAAATTAACAGGTCTTTTTTTAAATTTCTTTTCCCCTCAGAGAAACACTCTTCACTGGTCCAGAGAGTGAGTATGTCACATCACTGACTTCACACAGTGCAGCTTTTATTCAGTAGATGAAGACTGAAAATCATCTTCATCTTGAACATTAAAATTGATGAATTTAGATAGATAGTTTTCTCACAGAACTGAACTGATCAAGCTACATTACGAACCCGTGAGGTCTTAAGCATGAATGCTATTTACAAATAATGTTAATAATTTGTGTTATGCCTATTTCCAGGGGAATATAGAGTACGTTTTTCTTGATTTGTTTATCTAACCTTAACAGAGAGAGAAATTCACAATATATAAAAAATAAATGTGTTTCTTAAGTTTTGTATTAGAAGAAAAGATGCAACTGGTTAAACAGCCACTCTGTTGTAAAATCAAGAGGCTTTTGTAACACAGTCTTTAAAAGAGTTACACCCAGACAGTAAAATAGAGTCATGAACCTCTTTATGGAAATAAAATACTTACTCTTGCTTTTACTAAAGAAATAATAATACAGATAACACAAAATACACAGTAATAACACAAAAATACAAGCAGTTTAGGAAAAAAAACAGGTATATGTCATCAATTGGACAAATATTATCAATTGTATCATTACCTTGTGTGATATGGCAGATGTACTCTTACCACATCCACACTTCTAAAACACAGATATATTGATGAGATGTGAACAGAAAAATCTGTAATCCTTTTAGCTGAGAAATTGCACTTTTGTCCCATGAACATTTCCTTTGAATTTACCAGGTGGAAACGATGGTGTCTGTTATAAAGCTGCTTTTGGAAACACTTGGCGATTTGAGCGATGCGGAGCTCGAGGACTTCAAGGATGTCCTCCAGAAACGAATTCCCATAAACAGACGCTTCTCAGACATCCCATGGAAGCTGCTCATGCTGAGAGACATGCGGGACACAGTGTTTTTAATGGTGCAGACTGATGGACAAAAGTCTGTGGAGATGACCAAGGAGGTTTTAAAGAGGATGAAGAGGACTGATCTGGTGCAGAGCTTGTCAGACAGCAGCTCAGGATCAGAATCAGAATCGGGTTTATTGCCAAGTAGGTTTTCACATACAAGGAATTTGCTTTGGTGAATTGGTGCATAATAAGAAAAAGCAAGCATACAAATGTTAAATAGAGAATTTCACTTTAAACAATGTAAAGAAATATAAATAAGTGAAATAAGATAAAATTGGAAACAAAACACACTATACAATAATATGGATATGGAGAGCTATACAAGTTAGTGCAGGATGTGCAAAATATTTGCTGAGGATGTGCAAAAGTTCACAGTATGCAGTGTTCCTCAGGGCTTACGTAATATAACATGTAATGCCCTTTGGTGGTTGTCAGGGTATTAGAGTCCGAGTCACGGGGGGGTCCCGGGCCGTGTTGATGAGGCCAGCTGCAGACGGGAAGAAACTGTTCTTGTGGCGTGAGGTTTTGGTCCTGATGGACCGCAGCCTCCTGCCGGAAGGGAGTGTTTCAAAGAGTTTGTGACCGGGGTGGGAGGGGTCAGCCACAATCTTTCCTGCACGCCTCAGGGTCCTGGCGGCATACAGGTCCTCGAGGGAAGGTAGATTGCAGCCAATCACCTTCTCAGCAGAGCGGATGATACGCTGCAGTCTGCCCTTGTCCTTGGCAGTGGCAGCAGCGTACCAGATGGTGATGGAGGAGGTGAGGATGGACTCGATGATGGCGGTGTAGAAGTGCACCATCATTGTCTTTGGCAGGCTGAATTTCTTCAGCTGCCGCAGGAAGTACATCCTCTGTTGGGCTTTCTTGGTGAGGGAGCTGATGTTCAGCTCCCACTTGAGGTCCTGGCTGATGATGGTGCCCAGGAAGCGGAAGGACTCCACAGTGCTGACTGGAGAGTCACTCAGGGTGATGGGGGTG
>LKNJ01003817.1:0-42967 GCA_002120245.1 Maccullochella peelii | reverse complement strand
AACAGTGGTGATTATGGTGAGTGCATTACACTCTCTTCACCTGTTATACAGAAAAAAACACAAATACTTTGATAATATAAGGAAACTGTGAACCAAAAAACGTTGCTTTAACAGCAACATCAAGAGTGTACAACAATCAAAAGGCTCTTGGGGAGAAATTAGAATCCTACGCCCAGTGTAATTACTGGGAATAGGTGTTTAATTGGATCCTAAGGTCAATTTTGGTGAAAATTTGTTTCAAATTTGTAGTTTGTGTGAACTTTTTTTGGCACAAGTTGTTGAAATAAAAGTAACAGTACCAATTATTTAAATAACCGCAGAGTGGGTGAATACAATCTTACAAGCTTTCAATACATTTTGACATTACATTAGATTATTTTTATGTCCAAGCTGGAATATTTTACATTGTTGCCTTTTTGTTTTTAGTACAACACAACTCATAACTAAAGACCGTCACATAAACCCTCATACATAAAAGTACCTCAATTTTTGGATTAAGCTTTATCAAACCTGTCATGCAACCACGTAGGAGGAGTCAAAACAGTGGACTTAATCATATGGAGTAGTCTGCACTCATCGCTATATCTGCTTTTAGTTTAGAGTTCACACCAGCTACAAAAGCTTTGTCAAATTACTCCCCAAGAGTTTCTCAGTTCTTAATAACTCTGATTTTTGCTTGATTCATACACCTTGATAGTGCTCTTGAATGTTGCAACAGATATTTTACTATTCATACTGGCAAAAAACAGAAGGTTCATTTTGCTTTTCTAGGCTTTTGAAGGGTGGGTAATGCTGGCTGTGTTGTCGAACAATCAATGCTTTGATTGTCTGATAACACAGCAGTCAACCGTCAAGACATAAATGGAAAGTCTTACACCCTGTCAGAAAGGAAAGTCAAAGAAAGTGGAAGGAAGAGTATGAAGGATAACCTGTGTGACAGTGAAGACGTGATTAAAAACACAGGTAATAAGAAAGAGAGAGAGAGAGAGAGAGAGAGAGAGAGAGAGAGACGGAGAGAAAAAGAGAGAGAGGGAGAGAGGGAGAGAGGTGGAATGAGGTAGTGGAGGCTTGTAGCTTGGGAAGGTGACCCTGAGATACAGGCAGGGCTGTTCATTTAGGCAGGCAGGGAGCAGAGCAGTGACAGCCAGCACCAGAGTAGTCGTGGACCCCTGGAGAGAGGCACTGTAGCAGATGGAATAAGAGAATTTAGATTAAACAATCCCACACCGCACAATGTCACCATGTTGATGCTGTTCTCTTATTAGAGGTGATGTTAGACTCTAGTACGTGAAGGATTTGGTACGAGAATTGAATTCCTCTGATCTTTTTAGGAGAATGTATACAAAATTCATGCTTTTTTCGGGGGCTAACTGATTTAAATTATTGATTAATCTCTAAATTATTTTATTGATCAATCAATTAATTGTTTCATCAAAAACATTTTAGAAAATAGTAAAAAGCACCCATTACAATTTCCCATAGCCTGAGGTGAAGTCTTCAATTTGCTTGTTCTTTCCCAACAACAGCTTTTATTTTATGGATAACTGTTTATATACTAGACAAATATCGTCTATAAATTAATCAAAATAATAATGTCAGCACTATCTAATGTTCTTACTGTACATATAAATTTCAGCTGTGCATTTATTTTTTTGACATTCCTTGCATTCCTGTGTTTAAGGAACACATGTATCCACCACTGGGTGCAGTAAACATACCTTGAGCAGCTTGTATGTCAGAAATACAACAGAAGAAGAGCAACTATTGTTACAGCACCTGTTTAAAGGAGACAGTCAACAACGTCTTCCGACACAGTACTGTGCTTATGATTGAATGTTGTTTTCCACGTTATGTGAAATGCGTGCATGAACTGGCTTTTGTTATCACTTCCACGTGCATCGTCTCCTGTGAATCCCTTGAGCATGGCTACGCAATTTGAATTATGTCCAGGAAAGGTGGGCACCACCAGTAACAATGAAAATCACAGTATTTTATATCGAGAGATGACATTACATAATGTAATTATATTAAAACCCTATTGCCAAAAGAAAATAAACGCCGGAAATAAATAGTATCATAAATGAGGTTTGATATAATGGAAATATTAAAGATTCTAACTAAGTAGAATATGCAAGATGTGTGCTATTTCAGATGTTTGGCAGGCACTGATAGCCTTACAGTAGACAATGACCACAATCTGACCATAAAAAAGAGGCAGAGTAAGAAAAAAAGAGTGCGATCAGATTGAGTGTGGACAGGGTTGGCCAAACTCATCATTATTGGGTACTGGACTTCTAATTTTTCCACCTCAGTCTCATTTTCCATTTAAAGGGCACGTTGGCTGTTGGGAGTGTGATTGCAGTGTGGCTACAGCAGTGATGCTCCCTCCATTGTGGCTGGACGGCCAGCTGCCTGATGTATTATATTTTCTGATTACCACCCACCACACACACTGATAAGATCCCAGCTGGAACAGGACAGTGGCCAGAGTGCCAACACTCGGTCTGTATGTCTTTTGTAAGCCAGTACTGTATCAACATGCAGCCTGTGCATATGAGCAAGTTTGTCTGGCTACTCGAACATCAGCACGCCTGAATGTATTTAGTGAAGACCACTTGACGTCAGGACTTCACATCTGGGTGGTGTGAAAAAAAGGTAAATACAAAGAGACCATTTCTCACACACTTGCGCACATACAGATGTTCTCACAAACACACAATCCACGTACTCCTCCTATCACACATGCATGAACAAACATAACACACAGATACATTTCAAACAATTCCCCCTTGTCAAATGTACCAAAATAAATAAATTTAGATTTTGTAAATATACATAGTATATATGGTATAGCTTCTTGTTGACACTGTCAATAGTATTGACGATAACATAAATGTTAGTGAATGTTAATAGAAAAATGTTCTATATATAAGTGGAGACTGCTTTTTTGTCATGTGCAATATTTCAATTTTTCTTTTCATATAACTTAGAACTATTTTGGATATTTTTAATTTACTTGGTGGGGTGGTGGGGGTTGGATGGCTTACCACACTTGTCATCATAGAGCTTATCAGCCTATTGGTATTAGAGCTTGAGCGATAAATTGACCAGGCGAATATATCGCCAATATAGTGTTCACACTGCCAGAGATACAGCACCAGTAAAAGTGATTTTTTTCCTGCCATGCAAGTAACAGGTAGATAAACAGCTTAGAAATATATATTTTTCAGACACCATAAAACATAAAAAGGATACTATACTTCTATACTTTTCATTTGCAAAGAATGCAAAGCAATTTGTGATGGTTGGACTAGGAAATATTAATTACTATATTATATTATCATATTAATTTTGGTATATGTGGTTAAAGGTTATGTCTAATTAAACCATTACACGAGAATACTGTGTTGTTTATTCTTGGTGGGCAATACTAGCTGAGTATCCTGAAGCCCTTAACAGTGGTGATTATGGTGAGTGCATTACACTCTCTTCACTCTCTCTGCCAATATAGTATTGGCGATATGCTGTTTTCCAGTAGCCTTACACTTAGATGTGATGTAGTCTGACTCAGAAAGTAGGCCGTGGGTATAAGCCTGCCATTGGCCGAATATTTCAGTCATAATTCTCCTCCCCTTCCACTATCTGCGTGTTACTGTTTACAGTATTTTGCAAGTGCACTGTCGCTGCATCCTGGGCTTAGCGCTGCCCAAGACGATTGTGATTGGTTTAAAGAAATACAAACAAGCCAGAGCGTTTTTTTCCCTATAGAAGAATAATAATTGGTTCAGCCAGACCTTTCTCCAGCGTTGGCACAGCACTAAAACGAAGCGTGGCGATAGGTCTGGCTGTGCGAGACTACATGTGATGTGCATGTAATTATGCTCCTTCAAAATATATGACAAATAACTGATGTATAAGTGCACTTAATTATTAGAAATAAAACATTAAAAAATATATTATTTCAAAGTGCTCTAACTGTTATCACTACTTTACAGGCATTTTAGCTGTTGAGCTAACTATATGTTATTAGATTGTAGAGGTGTCCCTTTTAGTGTTCATAATCCAGTAATATGAAATAAAATAAGAAATAATCTAAACCAAACTTAATTGAAGTTTGCCAAAGTTTAGCTTAATACTTTAGTTGTTGCAGCTGTCAATACACGGTAAAATGGTAACAATTATTAACTTAATAACAGACACAAAGGGAAGACTGTTAGCTTCACTAGCGAGTTAAACCCACATGGTCTCATTGTATCCACACTGTTTGCTGTTGTTGCGACAACCCAGGTTGCTAAGATCATTTTGCTTTATTATCACCGTCATTGTGTCTTCTCTTCATGACAGAGCCATTTCTCACGGAGACATTCTCTTCTAACTAATTCATTTTCCTGAAAGGGAATTTATCTCCCATTACTCCGCACATACAGAAACACAATCATATTTTCTCTTCAATTAAAAAGGGGGAAAAGGACTTTTGTTGCCAGAGAATGTCTCATCTTTTTTTCCAATGACTGGTTCTGATGATCACCTATGTATGTAAACTGTCTGAATTTATAATGTGGCACTGACGGATGCATTAATTTTCTTGGCCACTTGTCTGATTCAATATTATGTGTTTATCTGAGCGTGCTGCCTCTTCTTCTCACTAGTGTTACAACACTCCTCTGGGAAAACAATTACTGTGCAAAACTCACCTCTGAAAATTTCAAATGATGACTAAAAATAGATGTACAGATGTTTATCTCTCCCTTCAGTCTGATGTTGACACTTGTCGGTCTGTCTGTCACTCATATATATTGCCTTTTTCCCAAGGGAACATATGTATATGATAGCTGCTCTGCCGGTGATGATGTACACAAAGCTTTCTGGAAAAGTAGCAACACACACATACATACATACACTCTTATGCACATTAATGCAAAAAACATTCACACGTAACACAAAGACATGCAGGTATAGACGGATTTTTTTACATCAACAGCCCGTAGCCATTTTTTCCTCATCTTTCCCCTCGTCTCACTCCATCTTTTCCCCATCCTTCTTTCTGTCTTTCCCCTCATCTCCTGAACCTCCAGAGGGTTCCTCCTGATTCATTATTTCCTGTCAACATGTGTCTCCTGAGGCCTCCCATGCACTGGAGCCCCATCTCTAACTTCACTTGAGCTGTTAAATGGGTACACATCCCTTCTTCCTAAATGGCTGAACCCAATGTGTTCATACTTTAACTTTTAAACAGGTAACAGGTGATTTTTATTGAATAATGTGGAAAGGTTTGTGCTCTTTATGCAGGTTTATCATGAAATGCTGCCAGGTGCATTTAGCCTTAACACCTAAGATGTACTGACAACAATCCTATGACCGAAAAGGCCCAAATGCACTGAAAGTGATAAGTGGGCGATAAGTTTGGTCGCCGGGTCCTCATTTGATGCTCCAAAATCGAAACAAGGTCGGAGAAAGTGCCTCATAAAGCTTTTAGTAGCATTCGGCTATTCTCAATATAACAATTCCCCATATAACAATAGGTGAGTTTTGAAAGGATAACTAATACATTCTGAGTACCAGGCCTTTTCCCCTAGCTTTAAAATTGTTATACATCAAATTTGCCCTCCTCAAGGCCCTCGTAACAGCAGCTGCTTGGAAGTATGTAACCAGGTTGCTGCATAAACGGTGGCTTGTGAAATTTTAGCTAATTTTAAATTGCAACATCATCCCCAAAAAAGTTTGGTTAAATTAGAAAAAGAACATTACAAGCATAGTGTTGATGACAGACGTAAATAAATGGCAAGCCAAGAACAGAGCCGGCAGTGCTTGCTAGGCCACATGAGATTGCTGGTGCTGCCTTGACTTAAGTCATGTTAGTGTTGGTGACGGACGGGATAAATTCTGAAGTTGGTTATGTAAAAAATACATACATTTTATAATCTTCTTATAATATTTACATAACAAAAATGCAACATTTGAATGGAAACATTAAGAGGGGTTACAAATTAAAGGGAAAGCCTGAATAAATGCTTAGAGAAACATAAAGAGATGCTTCCATACATGGCATGAGGGATCACTTAATGGTTTGAGGAGTATAAAATTGATGTGAATCATAAGCTACGGCCTTTGCAGTCACCAGATCTCAACCCAGTTGAACACCTATAGGAGCATGTTAGACAGCTCTCTTCACCACCAAATCATCAAAAGACCAAATGAGGAAATATCTTGCTAAAAAGAATTCATCCCTCCACTTGTACAGTGTATGCCAAGGAGCATTAAAGCTGTTCTGGAGGCTTGTGGTGGCCTAACACTTTATTAATGTTTTAGTATGTTTTAATTTGTCACCTTTCTGTACTTTTATATACATACGGTATGTGTAATGCACAGGCACACACAGAAACACACACAAACAAATGCCTTACTCTGCATCTTGGGGTTTTTTTGCCTCTCCTGCGAGCAGGATCCATTGATTCTGTCAAACCAGCGTCAGACCATCGTGTCTCTGCCTTTTAGTTGGTATTCGCGGTATTTGGGGGCATGAGGGAAAGAGAGACAGAGAACAGATCAAATGTGATTTATCTGGTGACAGCCAGCCAGTAAACTATACATACTGAAGAGGATCAGGAGGTCACAGAGGGCAAGGTCACAACTGTATAAATACTGACACAGCAGTCCTAGACATGATTGGTGTGTGAAGATGCAACTGTGAGTGTGGGAGATGGTACTTATTTTTAAAAGCTGATCTAAACTCACCTCCTTTTACAGCTTTTTTGTATACAGTTTATTCCCATACCTCTCCATTCTTGTACTTTAGGAACACAATGCTTACTTTTCTGCTAATCTGAGTGAACATTATCATATCAAGAGCACAGAGGCTTTCCATATGGAGTTTCACTGTGAGGTTTCTGTGAGTTATGGGAAGTTGCAAGCAATCTGGCACCACGTTGTTGGGGTCAGACACCTCAATGATCTGACCTGAGACCTTGGACTGTCATGTTGGCAATGGAGGGGAAAAGAAAAAAAAAAAACAGTGGCGGTGCCAGTATGAACAAGGTCAGTGCACTTTGACAGGTCATCATCACAGTATATAAAACAGACAAATGTACTGTATTGTATGCATCTTGGATGTGATACGGTACTAGGGGATTAATGCAATTACTTTGGATATGACATTTCAGTCAATCAATTCTTTCATTATACTCTCAGATTTAATCTGAGTGTACTCATTGATTTATTCATTAAACCAGTGTTCCCTTTGGAAAGATGGGAATAATATATTGGGGTTCTGATTGGGGTTTTGGGTATCAGACACTTTTGTTGGGAAAAAACTACTTAAAATGACAAAATAACAGTGTTACATATTTGGGCAGGAAATATACTGAATTTAGCAATGGATAAGCAGCCAGCTAGCGATTTTTCTCAAAGAGCTGCCAGTATTTCTTTGCCAACCGCAAACTGGAAACACCTATCAATATACAGTAACGTGTCCTGTTTCTCAGTTTATGGAAAATGAACCATTTAACAACTGTTCAACATTTAACATCTTTATATTACTTTGATATCTGACATCCAAGCTTTTATTTTTCTCTCCCTACCTGCATCCTACTGTGTCCAAGCAGTCCTGTGTCTATGACAGTCAGCTTGTCTCTCCTCACATATGACCCTAACTGACTGACTTAAGTGTGTGTGCACATACTGAACCCTTACATGTACTTGTGGGTGCTGATGCATGTGTGTAACATATCTCTTATATACAAGCAGGTACTGAGTGAACGGGCTGAGCAAATTAACAAGGTACATCCTAAACCCGACATGGTGCCAGACAGAATAAAAACTACATCCCAACCGATATCAATCCTAAATAAAACATATCGGCCAATATGTGTTTATGTTAAAAAACAAGTTACATAAAAAAAAAACTTTTTGAAGATTGTGACCAAGATATATTTGAACTACCTTTTAAATCATACTCATTGTACATCCCCGGGCTGTGACAATTTCAGCCAGTATGGACATTCGCGTCACGGCAGCTATGGACACTGGAGATGCATGAACAATTATTTGTTACTCTGGTAACCTGTTTTGTTAATTTTATGTTTTGTTTTGTTGTTGTTATCGTAGGTAAGTAAAACATTGTGACCAAGACACTGTATATGCTGTGTGGGACATTTTACAGAAATGAACTTGTCAGTGCTCTCTGGTGGATGTATCAATGTGATGGAGACAGTTTAAAAATGACAACATATATTTGACATTCCTGTACTGCAATTTCTTGTTATTTGCTGGCCGATATATTTGCCCAAACCACTATATCTATAAAAAGCTTATATTGGCCTATAATATTGGCTGGCCTATTTATCGTTCAGGATCAAAACAAAAATTCACACCAGGGATGGACGATACCACTGGTATTCAAAAGCATTTGCCTTTTTTTATAAAATGCTTACTATTGGACTTCACTCTTAATTTTTGGTTTAACACCAGCAATTGCAAAACTACTGCTATTATTTTGTTCACTAATGTTCAACAATTATTCTAAACTTGTGGTAGCACAGGGCAAGGCATTTGATGTTTTTTAAGTAACCGTGTAGGATCCAGAGATGGTGTAAATCAGCCAAGATAGCCTCTTTTTAGAGGAAATTGTTGTCCTTGCGCAGGAGGTGTAGAATTGCCACAAGCGAATGAATGGTGTCTTAAATTAAATTAGCCTGGGAGAAGATAACACATTTGGTTACCATGCTGCTCTGGTCCCAGGAGACCCAATGCCCAATGAAACAAATAGTTCAGTGATATCAAGTGAAGCGACAAACAGAGCCAAAAGCAGTCTGCAGGGACAGTGGGAGTATAGGAAGTGGACCCACTAGCCCTATTTGCATCTATAGTGGTTGTACATACAGTACTATGTGTATCAGAGTACACACAAACAGCTACATGCAGTATGTTTTATGACAATCATTCAATCTACAGCCACATGTTTGTATAATTAGAATTAAAAGTGAAAATAGGTGTAAGCATTTGGATTTGCTCTCTCATTACTTTCTCAAGCTATACAAACACAGCACATATATAAAACCCTCTACCTGAGCAGGCAGGCTGTGTAAGCACAGATCAGAGTGATCCTTGTCATAAAAATTGAATTGCACTGCTGGACCATGACTGACACACACCCTTCTGTGCCTTTCCTTCCACTTCACCGCAGTCACATTCATGGAAAGAAACCAAAATATCAAACAGGCAAGGGGGAATAGAGAAGACTGTGCAGCATAAAGCTTGCCCACAGAGCACCTGGTGTTAATAAATTCATACACCTTGTTAGCAGCTTTTAGGGTGATGAATGTATTTTGACTGAAAGATTCATTTCATACAGCAAAAAAACAACAAAAAAAACCCACCCACGAGATACAAGACTTGGGTTTCTCACTCCCGTAGCAAACAGTTACAGTAAGCTGGCAAGAAATGATGCAGTAAAATTATTATATCAGTGTTAGAAAATAAATCATGCAGATTGTGTTGACATGAAGGTTCAACGAGCAAGGAAGGATGTCCTCCATTTCTTAAATATCAGCGATTAATGTAGCATTTTTTTTCTTTTATTTTGAGACACCTTATTTTTTTAAGAGGTGCACACATGTGAAAGTTCAATGGTCTGACATGAAGGACTTACACTAGAAGTGATTACACTTCTCTTAATCTTCCACAATGTTGTGACCAATCACCATATGTTTCCCTACGTTTTAGAGATCTCACAGTACTGATCACTTATTTAAGCTCCAGAGAGCTCCACATCCAGAGAGCTCTCTGGAGGTGTCTGGACTCAGCTGACACTCTGGAAAACAAACATGTTCTAAATGTAAACATTCACTGGCCAAATGTCAGGGGGTGTGAGGTGTGCGGAACAGCGGTTGCACCCAGGTGGGGGCTAGCACTTAGTGAACAGTACAACAATGCAATAAAATTAAGGATCATGCCCTTATGGGGTACGATTACAGCTGTACCTCGGCAAAGTTTAAAAAAAGGTTGCACCACCTCAATTAATCCCTGATTTAATGCACCAGGCGGCGAGCACGCTAAGTAATTCAGATCAAACTTGCCCACAATGTGGGGTGACCAAAACGTGCCCACTGGGTCTGGCTAACGTGCTAAATGCTAACATATTATTCTTTGGGAATGAACGAGTTGCCGTTCAGAGAGATGAGGACAAACTCACTGAACTCACTCTTCGGATGAGAACGTCAACAACAACTGCACTGCCTAGCAACGTAGCGCTGTGTGCGCGCTACACGTTGTGCAAAAACTGTGCGGCCTCTCCTGCTTTAATATGTGTGTTTGTGGCTGCAGCTGCTGTGGAGTTTTTATTTTGTATACAGCTCCATGCCTCCTGCCTCGGTGATGTTTTATTCTGCTGTTGATTTTATAAGAAGTGTCAGGATATTTAATTTATGTGGATTAATAATGCCACAGTGTCCATAGACTTTTAATTTATTGTCAGCCATTTTTGTTTTATTGTCTGAGTTTTGTCCTTTCGTCTGGTTAATTCCAGGCTACTCTGAGGAAGGCGGTTGTATATTTATAATTGATAATCAGTTGTATGATAATCAGTACCATCTGCAGAAAAGGAATATATTGTTGGTTTGGACACCAGGGCTCATGTTACTGATGTTGCTCATGTTGCTGATGTTGTCCCTTCCCATTTAAAAATGTAACGCAGTAACGTTTACAACGTTTACAAGTACATTTTAACTGACCTCCTTTTTACTTTTAGTACATTTTACATAGTACATTTTACTTAAGTAAAATTTCTTTAAAGTAACAGTACTTTTACTTGACTACAATATTGTATGATTCTTTCCACCCCTCCTCATTTGAAGCGTAATATATGGATGTTTTGAATAGCAAGAGGTGTCGTGTCCCTGCAATTTGCTATTATGTTCAGATGAATAAAATGTTTGTCTGAAAACATTTCTTGTTAAGGTTTGAATGACTTGTGGTGGTTTTTATAAATGGTGACAGATGTTTTATACTACAACATACACATCTAACATTTTTTTTGACCTCTGCTACAAAACTTTCAACCTCTGTAGCACCAGTGCTATGTGGAAAAAAAAGTTAACATACAGCCATGTTACATTTAGCACTGTTTAAAGGTGATGCCAAAGGAAAGCCATGTTGTCACCTTAATAAAAAGGTCAGACTTGTTTCAGCTTTCATCAGTTGAAGCTGCACTTTGTGTAACATGCTAAAACTTAGTATGTTATCATGCTAACATTAGCGTGTTAACATTAATGTTGGACTACAACTGAGGCTGACAAGAATTTGGTCCTTAGTTTTAGAGATATCCTGTGTTAGAGAAGTGGACAAGTTACAAGTCAGGGGCCCACCAAAGTCACCAGGAATTAACCTCAGGGGACCATGAACCATTGTCAAGATAATTCACTCATCACCTGACAGTGAGACGAACAGACCAACAGGATGATGAATCTAATTAAATATATAATAGCCACTGGTGTCAAGGGAAAGGGAAATGCCCTAACCCTTGTTAATATATGGTCCCCAAGTCCCAATATTCATTTGTAGAATCTGAGCTACGAGTAACTGCAAAACTCCTTTCCTCAGGTTTGATTTGACAGTCCATCTCTCAGAATCTGTCTGTAGAGGCCCGGTATATTCTCTAGAGGGTATTTGTTGATCACTGGCACCATTCTGTCATTCAACAATACAAGTGATTTACCTGAAGACAAAGACTTGAAACAATACAGTCAATGCCCATCAATCTTTCCCTCTGCCACTGTTCTGTTTCTTCAAAGAGCTGTATCTACTGCCACCACTTAAAATATTACAGACATCCAAAGTTTAAAAAAGTAGTCCAATTGAAAGGGTTCATGAATGCAAAGATTTAAACAGAATAGAGACTTCGTAAAAAAAGTAAGAAAATCTAGAAGCACCTGCAGTAAGGGAAACTGAATAAATCTTCTCACAGAAAACTACTTTAAAACAAAAAACTGAAAAAAATGGACTAATAGTCAGTGTATCTTAAACACAAAATTGCAAATTGCAATTGCAAAAAAATACGTGTGCAACTGGACCAGTAATGTTTACTGATTTTCAGCTGTGGTTTGAATGACTCTATGTTTTGCAGTTTGTTTGGCATCATGGTAGTTTTCCTGAACTTTTCTCAAGAGGGGCAAAACTGCTTACGTTCTATTGATTTGTCTTTTTTTTTTATTCCCCTTTGCCATTCTGCAGACTCTTGACTTTTTTCTGCCCATCTGTAAGTCCTGCATTTCCCGCCAGTAGATAACGGTTATCTGCACAATTATTTGTAGCGAAGTGATGATCAATAGAGCTAATATAAAATGGTTAAAGCAGCCTGATTGCTGGGTTTGAATGCAGAAGCCACCAGGATGGTTATTAAATGAGATGGAAATGTATTCTGAGTGTGTCGCTGGTGGCATTACCACCTCCACTGCCACCTGTTAACAAACACTGTACACGCACACACACGTACGCACAAACATAAAGACAATCACATGACACAGAAAGAGGGAAATCGAGAGAAAAAATTGCCTGTAGCCAACGCATATACATACACACACCAGTCAAACCACACTGCTTCACTACCAGTTACTTTACACACTGAGCCACCAGTGTGTGTCTGGCCCATCTGCTGAGAGAGGACAGCAAAATGAGACCATGCAAAAGAGAGAGGAGAGGAGAGGAGGATGAGATGAGATGAAAGAATGACAGTAATGTGTTTCGCTGGTAACTGTCACTGTTGAGAGAGCATAAAGCATTCTAATTGAATATAACAGAAAACTGATAAACATGCAGAGCAACATGAACATAAACAGCCTTTTGTGTTTATGTGTCACAGCTACACGCTTAAGCTCACAGAACATTGTGGTAGTTCAGATCCAAGCATATTAAATATATAAGCTCATTCTACATGTATACGGAGATATTTGCAGAGAGGCATGTGCAACAAACACGAACATAACTGATGTGATGTGTGCATGAAAACAACAAGTAGCACCAGGCAACCAGCCTGCATGACAGAGGCATCAGTTCTATCAGCATTTTAAAGCATCATACAACAACTAAAAGATGGAGGCGTTGCTTACAAGTAGAGAAAACAAGACTTAAGAGCCAAAATTATTAGTTTATTAATTGATTAGTCGATTGATAAAATAATAATCGGCAACTATTTTGCTAATAAAATAATCTTTTTTGTTTTTCAAGACAAAATTTGTTGAACAAAAATTCTCTCTGGGTTTTATACTGTTAGTTGGACGAACCAAGACATTTGAGGACGTCACCTTGGACAGGGGTCGTACAGCATTTTAAGAGTAAAATTCATGCACTTTTCAAGCATTTTCAAGGTACCTAAACCAACAATTTCCAGACTCTCAAAGCCTTCATCATCACATCTAAATTGTTACTATAAATGCCAGGAGACAACAAACAAATACGACAATGGGATTGTTTCATTTCAAATATTAAACATTTTCGGTTTACATGAGTGATTGTGTCGATGAAACACCAGATTATGTTGAAAATCAAGCATTTTTCAAGGAGTATATTCGAAGCATTATTCAAGCATTATTCAAGCATATTCTAACCTTGAAAACATAACGGTTAAAATTAAGCATTTTCCAAACTTTCAAGACTTTGTACAAACCCTGACTCTGGGAAACAGAGTCAGAGAAACAGATTTTTGACATTGCATAGACTAAAAGATTAATCGATTAATCGAAAAAAAGAAAAGATTGGTAGAATCATTTATAATGAAAATAATCATTAGTTGCAGCTGTACAAGACTTGTTTTTATTTTATTCCATAAAATACAGAGAAAAATGTTTTGATATTTCACCAGCAATAAATGAATGCCTCCTAGAAAACTAAATTCTGAGAGTATAATGACATTTTACAAGATATTCGTCGATGACGTTCTATATCTGCAGAGCACTTCCTTTGATCTTTAGATCTTCCCCTTACTTTATAATGGTTAATAATAAGGTTAATCACCTTCATCAGTTTACAGATTGCTTCATTAACATTATCAGGTTTCTTATTAGCACTGGGTTTAAATCTGAAATATTGGCGCTTTTTCCTTTTGCTTTTTCCTTTTACTTTGACACCAAATCCTCCGCCATCGTCTTGTCGGTCAACTCTCCCTACTCTCGTCACGTGATAAGTGAAATCTGACTCCTGCTACTCTGTGCTGCGACTCTGCTGCTGTACGGAGCTTTCAGTAGTGAGTGTGAGAGGGTGTTCTGAGAGGGTAAATGGAAAAAAAGAGACGGAAGTAGAGTTGTTTGTGAGTTTATTTTGAGCTCCATTACCCCTATTAGAGATGAGTATCTACTCCACCCTCTTCTAAATGCTGAGGATGCAGGTGGCCCACTGAGGAAAGCACCTATTAATTTCTCCCTGGTCATCCTACCTATCTGTCTGCCCATTTATTCATCAGCTCATCTGATGACAATCCACCCTGTCCACTCCACCATTCTTCTGCCTCTTCTCCATCTTTCAGATAATCAGTCCATCAACACATCCATCTGTGCACCAGCCAGCATTTCATCTACCCATCCATTTATCTCCCCATCATTCATCCATTTGTCTATCATCTGCCCATCCATCCATCCTAACACACATGCTTGCTTCAATCAGTTTCCAGCAGCTCCATCAAGACTGCACCTCAGTTGTTTAAAGGGCCTCACATGAATACAACAGGCCGTATGTTACACTTCCAAACAGACAAACGGAAAACAGAGGAGCTTTTCGATCAATAGACGGGGCAAGCTGTAATCACTCCTGTGACTCGATAGTTCTGGGAAAATGTAAAATACAGCAACAGGGGAAAACAATTAAAAACACTGATAGAAAACAATGTACAGACACTGTTCAAAGGCGTGGGTGATAGCATTGATTACCAAGAGAGTCTGGTCTTTGAAATTAATTACCAGTTCACAGATATATCCTGTAATTGAAATGGATTAGTGTTCAAGGATTATTCTCCTGTGCCATGTACAATAAGGCAGTGATTGTGTAAAACTGTCTAGATGCAGAATCTTTGCAGATTAAAGGAATAGCTTGACATTTTGGGGAAAATGCTTATTTGCTTCCATACCCAGAGTCTGATGAGAAGATTGATACCACTCTCACGTCTGTTAACTAAATATGAAGCTGCCGTGATCAGCCGGTTAGCTTAGCTTAGCACAAAGACTGGAAACAGGGGGAAACCGCAAGCCTGGCTCAGTACAACAGTAACAAAAATCACATACCAGCACCCCTAAAGCTTAATAATTAACACATTGTACATTGTTTAATCCATACAAAAACTGAAGTGAACAGCAATTTGCCGTTTTATGGGAAGTTATGTGCATTTGTCTGCTAAAAAAAAAAGACATTTGGCAATCAACACTTTGATATGTTTTCAAAGCAACAGGAGACTAGCACATAATGCACGTGCATCGATAAAAAAATAAATATTATTTTACATGGTAAAGGGAACAGTCTTGAAAAATGACAAAATCTGCCAATGAAATACTGCAAAGTGCACAGACAAAAAGAAACAGGGCCTCACAAACAGAAAGTAACCAGCAGAGATTTGATAGACACATGAAACAGCTAATCAAGAGTTGACAAACTGCTAATTGGCATACACGCTAATATAACACACATTTATAGTTTTAATGATAGTTACCTGAGGGGTAAAATGTGCAGTGGATTGTGTTGAACAAGTCTGGTCAACTTTTCCTCAATAGATTAAAAACAAATACTATCTTAAGAGGCCTTCTTTGTTTTTTTTTAGATCAGAAAATGACAAATAGAAAACTGATTGATTTTCTGCATTTTTTCACATCTTTAAAAGATGCACAAAAGAGGCATTTTAATGAATGAACTTCAATTGTAGGGATATAGCTTTTTTTTTTTAAAACAAAGATGATGTCCCTGAGGTGACGTGCAGTGTAGCGTCTGTGTGGGTCTACCACACTGCCAGCTGCTGTTCAGATCAGCTGGATCGTATTAATTAGTCTGGCTCTTTTTAATGTGCACTTCTTGTAATTTTAGTGGTGTATCAAACTGCGCCATGAAGTAGATCTTGAAGTAACGTAGCTTCAGTATCATCTTGATCATTTTCCCTGAGTTTCAGGTAGTTTTAGGGAATTAAAAGTTGAGGGCTGCAATTAGTTTTCATAACTTTGCAAAGAATTTTTAAAAAGTAAAAAAAAAAAATTTCAGTGTGCAAGGTTTTGGTGGGTACTCATTTTTTCAGATGATGGATTTCGAAGACCGCACACGAGGAATTCAGACTTGGTGTGCAAACTCCTTAAGTCTGATCTCACCATCAGATGGATTCTTTCTTTATTGGATATCACACACCTGGAGCTTTTGACTGCTCAGATTAATGGTGCTACCGAACATCCCATCAATGCTTGGTGTATAGTATATAGCTGATTCTGTGTCCAGCCTCTTGTAATAATGTCCCCTGTATAATGATGTCCCACTTGCCTTTTGTTAGTTACAAGGTAGGCACCTCCTTTTGTGTCTATTACTTTCATGTGCTCCTCTTTTCTGTTTTTGTACATTCCATAATGTTCAATAAAAGTTCATCGCAGAAAAAAGCAGCTTTGGTTTTAAAGAAAACATATTTAAATAAGCGCCACCAGAAAAAGGGATAATGACAACGGATGGTGAAAATACCTTTACATGTGCTGTAAAGAGAGCTGTGACTCTGTATAACATTATCCTCAGGGGAATAAAAACAGAACATTTGCTGTTTGCAAGGTTTGCTATTTCAGACAATGAACTAATTATTGAATTCCTATTGATTCATCCTCTCATTGGATCATTTGCAATTGTTTGCAAAGGTGAGCATCACTGGTAATATTAGGAAGAGGAGAAACGAATGCAGAGGGAAGAGCTTAGCTGCACATGTCATTCTCTGACACCCCTCCAGGCCAACCATTAGCAAGCAAGAGGCAATCACCATTTCATCAACGCTCCCCGCACGGCCTCCACCACTCTCTTTTATTCATGTCTTCTTTCTTTCTTTTTTGTTTTGTTTTTCTTCCTCAATTTCTCATTTTCATTCTATTTTCATCACTCTTCTCCCTCTCTGAGCTCTTCTCTCCTTCCCTTGGTTGACAGTAGTGGTGGATGCATCAATTCATCTGCCTCTGTATGCGCTGATGAATGTTGATTTGAATGAAGCATACAACACCATTGTGTAAGATTTTATATGTACGTGGGACTACCATGGACGTGTGTGTGTGTGTGTGTGTGTGTGTGTGCGAGTGTGTGATGTTTGTGTGCTTGCAGCCACCTCAGGGCGACCTGATGCACCATGATGGCAGCGGAGGAGAGCGTGGCATCCAGCAGTGCTGCTGTTATGGGATAATAGGAGGATGTATCACTCTCATTATAGGTCTCTATCGCTGTCTTTCTCTCTCACATAAACACACACCTCTTACTGGCCTCTTTCCTCTCACACAAACACACATACACCTGTATCCTTTCCCTTCCCTCTCTCTCTGAGAGGCTTCACTCACCACCTTATCGGCTTAAACCAGCTCTGACAGTGCTGGCCCCGCTCACACACACCTTGTCTCGAGGGCAGACTACATTATGAAACAATTACTCCCTCAATTGACAGTTAATTAATCTAAAGTCAATTTGACCTTGCCAGCCTAACCTTGAGATTGAGAGCCGTGGTAGTCGTGACACTGAGGCAAAGAACTGGGTGCAGAAGAAGAAGCAGAGAGGGGTGGAGGGAAATGATGGACTAATGTCGACTTATCTCTACACCAGCGGAGAAATCACTTGCAGTATCTTCTTGTCTAAGTGAAGTTAGACAACACTAGCGTGGGATATGTTTCTGTGTGTGGCCTGTTTGTTTGTGTGTGTGTGTGTGTGTGTGTGCAACATTACACCTTATCAGAAATTGCCAGCTCATTCTGCTGACTTGATCATTTAGGTGTTAATTACGCCTCTCATTTAAAAACTCTGCAAAGCCTTGGTTTTCATTCTCTCAGGCAACCATCTTGGCTACAGTCTGGGTGTGTGTGTGTGTGTGTGTGTGTGTGTGTGTGTGTGTGTGTGTGTGTGTGTGTGTGTGTGTGTGTGTGTGTGTCCAAGTGTCTTGACGAGTGAAGGTGCAATTACCAAAAAACTGTGTTATTTCATTTGCATTTTTTTCTCTGAGTTTGTCTTTATCCTCTCTTGGGTCTATGGCTGTAGATTAACAAGTTCTGCAATAAATCCTACATCAAACACAGAGGCAGGTGATGTTCAATGATGAATGTATTCATTGGATTAAGAAGATGGTGTGATATACAGCACATACGACGATATCTGCTTTGTTACATATAATGTACACTGAGTTAACCATTTATCAGGTCCACCTGTAATGCAATTTCTAATGCTGTAATTGGTGGTGGTGTTGTATTGGACTGCATAATATTAAAAGTGCTTCTAAAGTTCTCTCTACCCCTCTTTACACATTTGAGGGGGATGAATATTAGAAACTTTGTTTTTTAGAAACTCAAAATAATGCAATCCAACACCACCACTAACTACAACTAAAATTACCATAGAGGTGAATCAGTATCAGCAGTTATTGAACATTATAAGCTTCAGAAAGACTGGGTGGTGACTGACATCATGGTTCGGGCGGGTGTATGGGCGGGACCGTGATACGGGGTCTCGACCGTGGATCACTACTGCACAGACTCTGCCTCCAAATGATGTCACCAGTGCAAGATGGCAGCACCCGTATCTGGGATATTTTGGCTTTATTTTTGTACAGTGGAAGAAAGTGGAGACGCGTCGCCCATCTTTATATACAGTCTATGGTTTATCCATATCTCCCAACCCTGTCACACAGGTTATGGCTGGGAATAAGGGAACAAATGGTAAATCAAATGTAATCACATGTGTAGTTGCACCAGCTTGTGTGTGTCCTTACCAAACATATTAGCATAATACTGCATTTGTATTACAAATGCACTCATATAGTGTCAAGCAATAGAATCACAATGACAAGGGCAATTCCTTCCTCCTTCACCCAACTTTACATCATCATAGCTGTCAAAATTCAACAACAAAGTTCAACTTCTTGACATGCAACAAACAGCAGCCAACAGTCATTGAAACAATATCAGAGCCAACCTCAACACAAAGACCCCCATTTACGTTTAGCCCCTTTTCTTCACAAATGCCTACACACTACACTACACTTCTGCATCAAAATCTATGGTGTGCTGGATAAATTTGTCTCCACTTTGTGTTGCTTTGACAAGACAGAGCTCCAGTTTCATGGCCGACTGAATTTGTGTGATTAAAGACGACAAGCAAAACCATCTGCTTGTCACATCCATCTGTCATCGCCCAGCGTTCGCCATCAGCCGCACATCACTCAAAAACAACAGCAAGTCGTGGAGAGAGAGAGAAAAAGAGAGAGAGAGAGAAGGCAGCCCATACGCCGCAACGCCTCAGAGAGAGAGAGAGACAGAGGGAGGGAGGGGAGGTGAGGAGAAAGCAGGGGGAGCTGAAGAGACCGGGAGGTGCAAGAATAAGAGTCGGGGGGTGTGAGTGAAACTAAATGAGGGAGCGAGGGTGAAAAGATAGAGCGCAGGGGTGATGGAGAGAGTGGCAAACGCAGCAAGCAAAAGGAAGAGACAGATGCTGCTGTTTTCTGCTGCCCATCTCTGAGCCAACCTGTTGATGCTGCCCTGTTGTGCCCAGAGATTGTCTGATAGCTACAGAAAGTGTCCCGCCAGCTCCCACTGGCCAACGATCGAATCTCACCAGAGCTGTTTTCCCTCTGCTTCCCTTACTTGTCATCCTCTCTTCTTTACTACTCTGCTTCTACAAAAAAATACCAAAAGCAAGTAGACTGCTCACACTCCTTTAACAACATTAACAAAAAAAGACTGACCTGTTTGTAGACCCAAATCCCAACAACATGAAGGGGGAAAAGTTTGCAAATATTATGCATATACATAGTTTCATTTCTCCGCATTCATTTAAAATGTAACTCCACTCTCTTATTCAACTAGAAGCCTCTCTCCCAGCAAATTAAAAAAATGCAACGAGTTAGGGAACGACGACTGTAGAGATGGCGGAGACTGACTGACAGTCAGTCAGTCTTTTTTTCTTATATGAATTTCATGACATAGATTAGTCCCAACTGGTTGAGTCTATGTCAGCATTGGCCTCGCAGGTTCAAGTCTGATATAAAACAGTAGATAGCGTGTTGACATCAATATTAACACTAGCATTGATGTGTTTCATCACAGCACTGTCATTTAATTTAGTTTACAGCTCAAAAAAACATGTTTAAGTGTGCACAGTACCTCTTTAAGTATCTTAAATGGTTTCTTGCACATTACAGATATTTAGAAGATACTTTTATACAAAGAAACTTATATTTTTTCCCACACACACAGTCATTGTGAGCAGTTTAGGGGTTCAGTGTCTTGCTCAAAGACTCAAAGTGATGTAACAAACAGCCCTACATTTAAGGACTACCCTGCTGTTTCAGCTGAGCTGCAGCCGTATATTTTATCTAATGCTTCTGTATAAAATTTTACGTCCAGACTCCAGATTATATTTCTTGTGATTATAAATTTCTTGTAAATAAATACAGGCACATTTGTCCATTTCTTTGTAGGACTAACTTTTAGATTGCTCATACTCTAAGAGGCATAGGTTTCATGGTATTTCTATTGTTGTCTAAATGTATATAAATATTAATGTTACAATGTGACAGTGATAACCTATATTTTTCATATTGTCCATTATTACAATGACCATGGGCACTGTAGTTTATTTTGAGCCAATCCCACATCCGCGACTGAAAACAGTTCCCAACAAATTACTAAGCACTATTTATCGCTGTTTGAGTAACATTTGCTGAAAACTACAGTGCTCAGGGAATTACTTTGCCCTTTTTAATGATTTAATGATCACAAGGAAGTCAGACAGTATTGAGAGACAGACTAACACATTGTTGGTTTTGTTGTTAATAAGAGAAAAATATAGGCCTAATGCACTTGACTGGAAAAGAAGTGGCTGGAGAATCAGTGATATTGTCAAAAAATTATGAACTTATAACGCCGTCATCCTCTATTCTAAATCTGGAAAACTACAGGACCAGCTATAAAATGACTGCATTTCTCAGCAAGCTGAGTCAAGACTGTATGAATTAAGGTGAAGCAAAATCTCCAAAGAAGGTGTTTTTTGTGCAGGTGACATCTTGTTGTTCTCTTTCCCCATGATTTCTCAGTTTCAGTCATTCTCTTTCTCCTCTCTCTTTTTCTCTCCTTTCACCTCAACAATGTCCTCTCATCCTCAGATAAAAACACAGTCAGCAAAGGGGCCTTTGGGAGTTTGTGGGAAAACCAGCCCTCATCTTTCATCTTCCCATCCTGGCCCCGTTCCTCCCCTCTCCCATCTCTCTCCCCCTCCTCCTCTGGAGTTTCTGTCTCCTTTTCTCCTCCTCCTCCACCCTTTCTCCCCCAGCCACTTTCTCTCCATCTTTCTCCCTCTCTCCCTCCCACCAACTATCTCCAGGATTATCGATTTAGCGTAGGCTGTGATTGAATCTCACTGGGTGTAATGCAGGCCCTAAGGTGTCTTCTGAATGGAGAGCATCATGAGTTATGGACTAACTATAGTCACTCTTCCACAACACCTGAATCACAGGCAGACACGGTACTATCCACACAAACACACACATACACACACAGAAACTGCTTTCCCCAATGTGTGCAAAAACAAGGACACACACATTGATCATACTTACAATCGCTAAGACACACACACAGATGATCTGATGCTTATTGTCGACATAACTTAATTTCAACAGACGTATAGCTTAAAGGTGTCATTTTATAACCTCTTGTGCTTTTGCTCATTTGCATTCAGATAAGATTGCATCCAGCAGTGACCTCTGACATTATTTTTTATTGCCCACATTCTTGTCTAATATTACATCTATGATTCAACACCATGAACAGCCACAGATGCGTGGTGTGCAAATTAATAAAAGACAACAAACTCACAATAATGCCACTGGTAGAAGAAATGAAGCTTTACTCACCATTAAAACAGGAGAAGACAGCAAGCGTCAGTGCTGAACCATCTTAGGATAATATCCTTTCAGCCATTAGTGCACTTTGTTGCAGGTAAGATTTCTCTCGAAGCTCAGGAGCAGTAAGCAGGCCTTTCATCTGTGAGGCACTGGCTCGTTCACATTCAGTGAAAATAATCTGCAAAGTGAAAAACACAGTGGTCGTAAACGATTTACAGTACTGCAAGTACATTTACTCAAGGACTGTACTGCAGTACAATTTTAAGGTATGCATTTTACGCTACTTTATACTGTACTTCTATTCCACTGTATTTCAAAGGGAAATATTGTACTTTTTACTCCACTACAGTACATACAGTACAAATGTAATAAACATATCAGATTAAAGTGTTCATCCAAAACATACAATGAGTTTACAAAATAATGCCTACTGTTATAGTTCAAACTGCCCAACATTATATAAAGTAGTTAATAGCTCCATTAAAATGCTGTACACATTAATGTATATGTATATGTATATTAATGTACCTTTTTGTCCTATATTGCACTCTTTGATATATTACACTGATATATAGATACATGTTTGAATCAATTCATTTATTTATCAATTTTCTCTTTTATTTTTGTTGTTGTTGTCAGCTGGTGGTATGTTTTTCTGCGTGTGTTTACCCTTTTGGCCCTGTGTAAAAATTAAAAGGGAAAAATATACATTTTGCTCACATTACTTCTGTACTTTCACTGAGTAAAATTTTGAATCCTGAACTTTTACTGACAAAAAGGTAGAATTTATATTGCTGTATTGGCTGTTTTACATAACTAAAGTAAAGAATCTAAATACTTACCAAATTTTGCACGTGGCAGTGAAGGCACCGACAGTCAGTGAATGAGGTGATGGCTAGTTTGGTCCGAGGCAGATAAGAACCGGTTACCTACCTTCATAAACGCGGCTCGTGGCTTGGCTTGTCAGTCCCATTATCACCCGGGCAACAACAGAAGCAGTCTGTCGGAATGGAGAGGGTAGGCTTGTGCACCTACCTCGTGACCAACGCTAACGTTAGCTGACGTTAGTTTAGCCGTTAGCCGTTGAAGTTAGCATAGCAACAGTTGTTGGACTCGCCTCGACCCAAACTGTCTACTCAGGCGCTGCATTACCTGGCCTCCCTACTACTGGGGTAGAAATTTGGCCAAGAGAAAAACAAAATGTTAATTTTTGATGTTAGCAATCTTCTAGTTAGTTAGCCCTGTTAGCGTACCTTAATAACGCCTGTGTGGAACAATCAGAAGTTCAAGTTCCGCTCCCCCAGACACCCCTGTATTGCCTTTGTTTTGTTTTTTAAAATATATGTGATCATTTTGTATCTAAAGTGTAGAGTAATCAATTAAAATGTTGATATGATGCTTAATTATACATTTTCAAATTACACTGCTGTTGTTATTTCCTTGTTTGTTTAGACGATGTAGCTAGATTGTTGTTTGTTTCCTGTTTTTTGCTGGGATAATTTTATTGTAACTAAGCAAATAACCACATGCATTTCTGGGCACACTCAGTCGGAGAAATTATCAGGCTGGGTGAGTACATCCCACTAAAGTAGAAGGAAAAAACGGTTTACTGTGAATACTGTGCTAGAGCTAATGTGTCATTCTAACTATAACCATTTCAATATGTCTAGCACTACCAACCAATCCCTCACTAAAGCACAGATGTTCTCTGCAAATTGGTGGACAGATTCCCTCTATATAAATGCTCTCTCACATATTGCATTACAACTGAAGACTAAAGGGAAATTAAATTGGATTTCCTCTTGAATGGGTACAGCGCTTTGTCAAACATAGTAGATAGTAGAATCAAGTATTATGTGTTGTTATATGAAAAAGCTACTCAGTAGTAAAGTCAAGTTTATTTGTATAGCCTGATATCCCATGCAATGTCTCAATGCATAGGCCAAAACTCTAAGAAGACAGGAACCCCATCAAAGAACAGAGGTTTAAAATGTTTTAAAAACATAGGAAATATCAGGAGAGAACATTGAAGGGCAGTTTTCTCTCTTCAGATGACAAGGGGTGCAGTAGATACTGTACTGTGGGAGGGAAATGGCAATTACAAGATGAAAAGAAAGTTAATAGAAATACAAAATACAACAGCGACAGTATAACAATATGAACAAATCAGTTGCACAGAGAAGACTTGGGGTGCAAATTTTCAATAGAATATACAAAAATAATATGAGTAAAGTGCTATGAATATCAATAATAGCATGAACTACCTGGCCTTGCTATAAACTCAATAGGATGTACCTGAGTTAGCAGAACTGATTTTAGGGGGTCAGTTTGACCTGACTTCTTCACACAACATACCAAACTACAAGGGACACCACATTTATTATTGATGATAGTTTGGGAGGCTATAATAGGTCTGCATAATTGATTAAAAGGCATTTATTTTAGCATAAGCCGGTCGTATTAGCTGCTGATGTTTCCAAATGTATGCTTGCTTTTATCCATGCATTAACCCTCCTCTCCTCCTCGAGCATCCTTCATGCCCCCCAAAACAAGACGCTCATTGTAATTCGTGAATCCTATTAGGATTGGCCCCAGAGTCGGCCTCTGCTTAGCAAATAAATAATGGTAATGATGATGATCCCTCATCTTGTCACTGGGGCTCTCCCCCGGGGGCCTCGCAGTGCAGGTGGAAGGGAACCTCTCCTGGCCTAATTGGTTCCAACCCTGCAGTCTTCTCTCCAGCCTTTTCTCCCTCCTTCCCTTCCTTACACTCTCTCTCTGGGCCTCGGGACTCACTCTGTAAACTTGTCTTTCTCTTTATGTGAGTGTGTGTGTGTCATCACCACGTTTAATTTATTCTTGCACAAGCATGAAATCACACGTATACACCAGCACTTTCTGTCTCTCTGCCCTGGTGTCCCTCTGCACACACGGATGGACAGACAGACGAGCTGAAAACACATACACATGGACATCAATGTACTGTACTGTGGTAACAGGATGCCAATATCTTGCCACTGTCTTCCCCTACGGTGTCTTTTTGGCAGCCGGTGCATATAAACACCTTGAATTGTTTAATGGTGCCAGACAGGAAACAGTTTCCATCTCTTTACCTGTCTGTCTAGTCCATAACTCTGACCCCTACCCTGCACTGAGCCGATTTCCACCATACCTCATTCGATTTCCTCTTAAAAAAGACACAGTTTCGTAACACACAGGATTGCAAAGTCATTTTGAATGTATCAGTAATGGAGATTAATAATCATACAAATCAGATTAGATAATTGAATTTTGGTGCCTCAATGAAAAATGGTGGGAAATAAAAAGGGTGTTATTCTGACAGTTATTAAAAGAATCTAATGCTTCAGAGGTTCTGTCAGGAAATATGGGATTTGATACACCTTCACGCTATTGCACGCACACTCACACACATGTCGCAAAAACAGAGACAGACAGAGAGCAAGAGAGTAAAACAAACTTTCTAAAAATAAATCCGGTCCCTAAGCTTTGTAAAAGGTCTAAAATGTTGTTTTTTTGCTTTGAGGACTGGGAGAAGAAGCAGCTTTAGCATTGGCCCGTGGAAGAGACTTTCTGAAACATTTCTCTAAAAATCAATACCTTCTCTGCTAGGCAAAGAGGATCTCTAATATAGTTTTATGTTATTATTTTTCCTCACACATTGCTACATTTCTCAGCGGCTGGCGGAGGGAAGATGGATTTTCTCTTCGACTGGATGCTAAATGTGATTCTGAATGTGGTGGGTCAATGAGATGATGCAGCGCCTGCGCTCTTAAAAAGGGATGTGTCACTTTCTGCACATCCATGAGTGCAGTTTGACACCTCAGGAAGTTGTATTACTTTCCAATGCTGTATAAAGCTCTGCGCACATGTACAGCGAATGACACGTCACACATTCAGGGAGATTTCCGTCACACATGGAAAGTAACAAGCTGTGTGCGGCCTCAAGCGGCACCCATAGGTGTGATACTTGACACCTCAGAATCACAGATTAAGGAGAGGAGGATTATGTCACAATTAACTGTAATTTGATCACTGAATTTGATACAAACTACTGACACTGCTGACAGCCTATTAAATGTCTGCCTTTGATTGCATAGACAGAAAATCACTTGAATACTATGAGAATATGGGATCTATTATGATTTTTAGAGACCAAATTAATCATCACCAGCAGCTCTGCACAATTATTTACAACAACATGATCATTAACATTAAAAAATAACACATTTCTTCCCTCTTGCAAGCCTGTGATCCTTTGGCCTGGACAGACTGCACATCAGTTTCACAATTATTACACATACACACATACTGGGTTCCTGTGGTGTGTGAAATTGGTTCAGTGAGAATTTCAGGGTGCTCGGCTCCATATCAGGTGCAACAGTGACCTCTGTTGGGTAAAATCATCATTACATGTTAACTGTGTCTCAGTACAACACATTGTAATTCTGTATGTAATACTGTATATTTGCCACAATATGTGTTGGTTGAAAATTCTGCTTCTTTATCTTAAATTAAGAGAAATCGTTTTTACTCATATTCTTTTACTACTTTTATTGCACCCTGCTGGTTTTAAAAATACCGAAATACAAAATGTACACCTGTTGCACTTGGCAAAGTCTTTAGTTAAACATTATTGAAAATATGAATGCTTTTTCTGATGTCCTGAATGTCTTGAAACATTACCGATTTTTGTTAAAATATGTTGTCAAAATATTAAATCTTTATCTTCCCAAACATCTTTCTAACAGGGATCAGTTTTCAATACAAAAATAAAAAACGACATCTTAATTTGCTTTTCTTGTTACATAATTTACATACATCTTTGGCATTGTGAAGATGTAGAGGTTCAGAATCAATGTAAAGGTTTGAACATCTGCAGTATGTTTCCATGGCAATGGAGCAAACTCATTGCGCACTTGGGGAGCATGTGATACGGTCGAAAGTTCCAGAAAAAGCGAGAAAGTGAAACTTGAATTGAGATTGTTAACTGTAAATATTGTTCTATATCATTTAGGTAGAGATTATTCATGAGTGTTTTTTACTTTCCAGTGTCATTTGTGTGCCCTTTGTTTGATTTTAACCTGAGTAAATAAATAAAACTCAAAGTTTACCTGCAGTTAGAGTCTAAGTTTGGCTCTTGATGTGGTGTCTCCAATAAAAATGAAATTCTCTTGAATTGAACAGATTCATTGCCACAGCATCATGCTGTTGCCCTTGCCCTCTCACCAGTGCACTCACATATATATACACAGACACACACATATAAAATCATCCACCCACAGAAATCCACAAACATTCTGGCAACCCTCCTCCGTCCTGCCTGTCTGGAGTGGCAGGGTCAGGGGGTCGGGGATGACAACATGGCAGCTGTGATATCTTTCACGTGGTCCCTCGGTCCAGAGCGGCATAAAGCAGAGGCTGTTTCCCGGGAGGAAGTGACCCGTGTCTGAAGGGGTGCTCTGTTGTCCAATCAGAGGACTGCTGAAGCCTGGCAGCGCTACCTGCTCGGGCCACGCTGCTCCTTTCCTCTGACAGTCAACAGAGGAGGAAGAGGAGGCGTGACCAGGAAAGTCATCATCTGCATTCGAACGTGGCCGTTGAGTGTGTGAGGGAGAGGAAACCAGGGAGAGGAAGACACAAACAGAAACAAATGAATGAAAGGTAATGAATGAGAAAATCAATCTAATCTAGAAAAACAAATAGTGAACGAGCAAAAGTAGAAGAATTAAAGGAAGGGTTTATTGTAGCCTATTAACAACAATCAGAAGGCAAGATGAAAAGGTAAAAAAGAGATGTATGGAAACAGAAACCAAAGTGAACCTGTGTCTGTCTGTCTATGCGTCGTGTTATTCAGGCCTGTAGCCACTAATAGAATGTCTCCTCGGACATTCCTGATCTCTGAGCTGTCCCTTTATATAGCAAACCATCCCCACAGTGGCTCATATGGCTAATTACCCTGCACTCAGGGTAGCTACAGAAAATAGCTCTGCATCCTTTTGAAGTTCTTGAAATCCTCTGTCTCATTTGAATATCTCATTTGTTCCCTGACAGAAAATGAAAGCCCTTCACTCTGAATGATACCAATAACTAAGTGATAACAAATTCAGCACCTCTTCACAGATTCATCTCTTTAATTTTCCCTGTTTCTTTGACACTTCTTTTACACACTCCCACATTACATGTCTGTATAATGAAACACACTCAACTAATATTCATCTCTGTTTCCTGCTGCTGTCTTGAGGATGTGAGAAATGATGGAAAGATGCACACATGTGCTGACAGGTTTGATCATATCTAACCTGGGAAATATGTATGGGACAATGGGAAAGTAAATGCTGTCTGTTTTTTTCTCTTGAGTTCATACTTACAGAAGAGTCTACATGTCAAATGTGCCAACAAGTACTTTCCTGCTTCAAACAACTATGTGACTCCAGTTTGCAGGATACTGGTGAAACAGGCAACAAGTGACGTAGTAATCAAGTTGAAAAGATAAACAGAAATGTGTCTCTTTATGGCAAAACAATTAGCATATGTTGTGTGTGCAATGAATTCAAAGTTTCAGAGGAGTAATACATTCTAATAAATTTTACATTTACACTAGTATTCCAAGTATTGTTGGTACTACTACAACATCTAAGATGCCTTTGTATTTTTCTGGGAAGTGCTCAATGACTCAATGATGGGCCAAGATGCACAAAAACATGTTTACAGAACATCAAGGCAAGTTAACAGGAAGAGGTGACACCATTTCCAACCCCGCTTTAATTGTAATCACAAATACATGCTGAATACACAGTGAATATAGTAATTTAACACAGTTGCAATCTCATTAAAAAATATGTGAAGTTAAAAACAAGAGCTCCTAAAACTAAAGCAAGTCTTGCAATATTAAAAGTAACTTTCAGCAATATGGTCAGACCAAATCAGATATACCAAATGTGCCTAAAAATAAAATCTGTGAATGTGACCTGTGTAACTGTACAGTCTTGCTGTATCTAAATATATATAAAATGTCTGTATCTATATATATGTCATTTTACATAAGCTACGGTGATGCTCAGTTTACAAGTTTTTTTGGATCAAACCTTTATATTTTTATTCTGTTATTTATCTGCCCATTTATCCCATGCCTCTGCACACTGAGTAAATGCATCCCAATATATTCTGCACACAGGCTTTGTAAGGTCACGTGTGAAGTTTACAAACAGACAAAGGAAAACGTGTGTCGAAATGGAAATTGTGTCACTACAGCAGGTGATGAAACTGAGATGGGAGCTGGCCAGCAGGTTTGATGCGACGCCCGCTGGTCCTCCTCAGATCTCCTGCAGCAGGTTGGCGGGGAAGAAGCCGAGCTTCCGTCCTGTACTAACCTTCAGGTAGGCGTTTACCTCGTCACCCTTCTTCACCACAATCTGAGGACACACACAACGAACACACTTAGACTGGGACATTTCTCAGATGTCTTTTGCAAGTGTAGGTAATGTTTTCCTCGATGCTTGCCTGCACACACGTTCATATTTTTTGTGTCTGTGTCAACAAATCTATTGACGGCAAGCATTTGAGAGTGTGCAGTTACAGATTTTAGTCACAATGGCAAAAAACATGTTTGGAGCCTGTGAGAGGAATTGTATCACTACATGTGCTGTTACATCCAGTTAGTCCTTGTCTGTGTTTCCTGTTTTATTTTGAAATTCTAACCTGTCTTGTCGTTTCAGTTCCTGCCCTCGTGTCTCTCAGTCCTTAGATTATCCACACCTGCTCCCCATTACTCACATGCCACTTCCCTACTTATACCAGTCCCCTTCCTTTGTTCTGTGATGGTTCATTGTTCTGATTGCCATGACCTTGTTTCCTTGTGTCTTGCCCTGTGTTTGTTCCTGTGAGCTTCAGTCACCCGGACCTGGCTCTGTCTGTTGCCTGTCTGCCTGCCTTCCCTTACCTGCCTGTAAGCCGTTATTTCATAATAAATCACTGAACTGCATCCAGTCTGCCTGAGTGTCTGCACATGGTTCCTATCCCTGCTACGGACTTTAACATGTGCGCAAACAGTGGAGCAAATTGTATAACCTCACTAATAATACATTGTGTCTCTCCTGTGAAAAGTGAGGCAGAACAAAATCCATTATATCTGACCATAAAGTATAGTATCATACCATCCACCTTCTGAGTAACTTCATGATACCTTGTGTGGTCCAGTAGCTCTTGCATCTATCTTAAAGACAGATCATGATAAGGATTTGACTCTAACAGCTAGATTTAAATGTGAATTGCACAAAAGTGTGCACAAAATCAGGATTTAGCATTTATAAATCACAGATCTGTCACTTAACGCTCTTTGTTAAACGTCCAACTGTGGCACCACGTGGTGGTAACATAATAAAGACACTAGAGCGAACAGCAATGTGTGCTGCTGAACAGTTTTCATGTTTTCACAGGAGGAACAAGAATTTAAAGTTAGGGCTCAGGTTAATTTACAGCGAGGGTTAACAAGGTTAGATGTTAGTGACTGACTGTAAATCAGTGATACTGCAACATTTGCCTCTTCATGTCAACATGAACGTGCTTGTGTGTTTATGTGGTTGTTTATTCATGTCTTTTATAGCTGTTAACACACATGACTGTATTTATGCGAATAACTACACCATGGGCGGTGCAGTGGTTAGCACTGTCGCCTCACAGCAAGAGGGTTTTTGGTTCGACCCCACCGGTCGGCTGGGGCCTTTATGTGTGGAGTCTGCATGTTGTCCGCATGGGTTCTCTCCAGGTACTCTGGCTTCCTCCCACCATCCAAAGACATGCAGGTTAACTGATGATTCTAAATTGCCTGTGAGTGTGAATGTTTGTTTGTCTGTCTCTATGTGTCAGCCCTGTGAGTGACTGGCGACCAGTCCAGGGTGTACCCCGCCTCTCGCCCAATGTCAGCCGGGATAGGCTCCAACCCCCCCACGACCCACTGAGGATAAGCGGTATAGATAATGGATGAATGGACTACACCATGTTTAATTCACTGAACTGGAATACACCATGTGTTTTCTTTAAATTCACTTTTTGAAATCCCTGGTGTATAGAAATGTTATTTATGCCTTCCTCCTCTGGGTCAGTATTTCATAATTATTAAGGTGTCTGAAACTTCAGCAGTTCAATAACCTAAATTATCCAGTGTATGTAATCCAGTGGATTGATTTAGTCTTTAATTAAGCAAACAATCTACAGAGAATTGGTCAGACAGTGCTCTAGGCTGCAAGTTGGTGTGTTTCTGTACCTAATGAGGATGTCCTCACAGCCATAGAAAGATACATAGACATATTTCAAGATCTTACTCCAAGGTGTGTTGGAGATTTATTTATTTATTTATAGTGGAGATGTTTATGGTTTGGTTATATAATCGTGTGTGTGTTTTAACCTGGTCTTTCTTCAGAGTGATTTGGCCCATCTCTCTGTTGCCAACAAAGGAGCGTGTCACCTTGTAGACCCTCTCTCCTGCTCGCACTCGGATGATGTAGTTGGCAGGTATGAAGCCTGTTCTCTCTCTGATCTTCCCCTGGTGGAGCAAAAGCATTAACAGTGAGCTGTTGCAGCCCCAGTTTCTAATGTAGATTTCTTAAACATCAACATATTGCCTGGTGTGCCTTTGAAACCACTGTGGAAAACAATGCTTCTGAAATGTTTCCAGAACCTCTGAACAGAGATTGAACAGAGCCTTGCAATGTGAAACCATCTCAAACAGTCAACTTTAGCTACAAGAATTTACTCTGGAAAACGTTTGCTGAGAATCAGTTACTCCCAGACAGAAGTCAGATATGGAGTGTTTGGATAGAAACTGGCGGTTACCTAAAACATATATACAAACCTATATTTAAACGAGCTTTTATACACGTAAAAGTGAAGGACAGCTCTTTGTCTCTCAGTCTACATTTTTTATTTTTTTGTCCTTTTGATTGATTGTCGATTGACTTTACGACTACATAAAAATTGAACACAATGCTCTAAAGTAGCCGAATTGGAAGTTACAGGACTTGGGTCTTCCCTCCGGCACATGTACGCAGCATGATTGTTAGAAAAGATAATCAATTAATGGCAAAAATTAAAGACCTAGATTATGACCTAAATCCACTTAATTGATCCTTAAGACATACTGGCTGTCATTTTCATAACTTTTGGAGAGCAGGCAGGATTAAAAACATCACCCTGATTGACATCACGTGAGTAATATATTAATATGAGAAAACAAATCTAGAACTCACCCTCCACCACTCCTCATTGGAGTCATCTATCACTGTGATGCGGTCACCAGCACTTGGGAACAAACAGGATTTAAATATTAAATAATGACACAAGCATGTTTGGTGCGAGTGGGTTGAGAGAGGAAGAAAAGTGCGAACAACTGAAAGAGAGATTACGTGAGGAGAGGACAGGGGCTTACTGAACATCCAGGTCATCTTTCTCTATGGCTTTGAAGCGGTACAGAGCCAGATAGTAGTGAGACTGACTGAACACACCAATCTTCCCCGGCTGAAGCTTTTTACTCTGATAAACACAAACATACAAAGCACATTACTGACTAAACATCATTATCAAAGTTATCAATTTTTATCAATGTTTATTACATTTTTCATTGTCATCATCACCATCATCATCATCTCTGACCTTGTCATCAGCAGGAGCTTTGTCTCCTCTCTTGTCTCCTTCTGTGTTTGCTGGTCCACAACACAATAAAAATGAGGCCAACAAACAAAGAGAAAATTATTCACCTTCACATATTGTAGCTCCATTATTGTAAAGAATATTTGGTAGTATTTCTGCTGCTGTGCAAATCCCAAAAATGTCTATAGGTGCAGGATCGAAAGGCAAAAGTCACACAAAAGATCTAACAGGGATCTTCATCAGGAATTAAAGAGAGACAGTGAACATGGAGATACAAGGAAGGTGATGTATCGCAACAGTCCCAAGCTGGACTCCTGGAACTTGGAAGATGCAGTTTAACCACTTGTCAAATATTATTGTATCTCCACATTTTCCAATGCTGACAGCTGTTCACGCACTTACCTCCTTCCCCTCCTTCATCCTCCTGTTTGGGCTGGGACTCATCATCCTCCATCATCATCATCATCTGAATTTAGGATAAACAATAGTAAAACTTTTATATAGAACTAACAGCAACACATTTTATAACTGAATTGCGCTTTAAGAATCAGATTAAACAAACACAAAAATACATTTGAAGAAGATAAAAGGTAAAACAAAAAAGCAAAAACACTTACATTTAACAGTAAAAAAAAAAGATTATAACCAATCAGATGACCTAAACTCTAGCTAAAGTCAGTTGCAGGAACTGACAATGCTTTAAAGCCTTAAATGATTTCGCCGCGTGCACCGATATGTGTGCTGTGAAGTGTTTTTAGTGCATTCACACTCACATTCTTCTTGTCCTCCAACCCTTTTTTACGCTCCTTGTTGGCCATGATCACACCAATACGCAGCGTCTCAAACACAGGATCAGTGCGATTTGACTGTGCTGCCAGTCAGACGTCATCAATCAATAAACAGAGAAAACATGAATGCAGTACTTGTAACGTTCTAACAAGAGGTATTTAAATCTGATAAACTTCACTGTAACTGCAGCAAAGGACTTTTTAAAAAGACTAAACTTCTCATCTTTGATGGTATCTGGTGATAATTAATTAGATATCTGATATACTACCGATGAAAAGGACACTGGGATGTCTGTGAACGCTACCATAAAGTCTCTTTCAGTTTAGAGCTTTTGTACATTTTGCATTTGACCAAGGAAACAAAAACTGAATTGAAGTGGACAGAAATGTTCAGACCAACATTTAAACAATTAAACAATGACCTTCCCACCATGTGCACTGCCAATCTACATGTGAATGCAACATACAGCATATGCTTCTTTCATGACAAGATTAGGTTTTTACAAAACAAATTGAGATCAAGAAAATTAATGGTTAATTTGGGTGGAATTTCTCTTTATGTAGACAAATACATAAGTTGGACTCACAAAAGGGCAGCAGCTGTGAGACTGTGGCATTCTGCTGACTGCTGTAAAGAGGAGAACTGTAGGCTCTTCTGAATCCTGGAGGCTAAAAGAGCAGGGGAGAGGAGCATATACACTGAATATCTGGAAAACAACTTCTCTGCAGTGCATTATTTAATTAAAGCTAGAAGTACTCTAACATTAAGCTCACAATTTTGCCAAAACACCTCTGGAACTCGACGTAGGACTGACACTGGTGGTGGATGCTGGTTTTGCAGTTCTTACATCGCAATGCAAACTTATTGTTTACTGAAGAGAAAAAACAAAATAAAGCAAAATAACATCAGGAAAACTCATTTTTTAAAGATCACAAAGCACTGAAGTCCACTTATTTCGTCTTGCAGGTAAACAAAAAGAGACTAGGTGGACGTACAAACTATCATGCGTGCGCAGACGTCACAAAACTTTGGTTTCTTGCAGTAGTGGTCCTTGAACTTGTGGGGTCTGTCGTTGACTGGTTTGGCTGGTTCTGCAGGAGGTGGTTCGTCTTTCTCCTCCTCTTCCACTTCCTCATCATAAATGAAATATACCTGGAGATAGGTGAGGAAGGGAGGTTCAAAATCACAACAGAGCAGAATAAAAATGGGTCATAAATGAACAGTAATCAATGGCTGAAAGACAAAACACATGAACGAACTCAGATTGGGCGTAAGAGTAGAGAATGGCCAACAACGGTGTATATCATGAAGCCCTTTTATCTGCCAGTATGTTTTCAATCAAGTCTAAACCAACTGAATAAATCCTCCGTTATTGATTCTTGTTGGGATTCCATTGAATCTTTTGATTCACTCTTTATTTAACCCAAACACTCTCAGTATCCTGCACCACCCACAGCCTGACAGATTTATATGAGAACGATTCTATTAATACTGAGCCTCCCTGCGGTCTGAGTCATATGGAGTCTGTCTGGTGTTCACACAAACTGTATCATATCAGCCAGATCCAGATCCACGAATAATGGCATCAAACACACACATGTCAAGACTACTGTACATGTCTTCTTTCATTTTTAGTTTGCCAAAATTCATAAATTGAGTTTAGAAAGTAATTCTGCCTGTTACGGGGACACACACACACACACACACACACACACACACAAACCACAGGTGGCATGGACTGAAAGGTCTTAGATCTCAAAATAACCTTCAACAGAGACTGACAGAATTCCCAACTGAATGTAACAAGGTTTGACATTGCTACTCCTAAATATACTACAGTCCAGTCAAACAGATCCACAAGGATGTCACACACACATTCACAGATATGTACACACACACACACACACACACACATTCAGAGGGACGTCTGACGGACCGAACTGACTCCGACTCTCCATCACTGGCAGGATTAGAGGTGTCCTGCGGCTGTCGGGCTGTGGATTTACACTACAAATACTGATAATAGCAGGGACAGTTCACGCATTACAGCACCATCACTCTGCAACTCTATTTAGCCGTCAGGATTCCTACACAAACCCACCACAATGCCTCAGAATATTTGTCAGCTTAGAGTTGACTTATTCTAATCCACCTTGGCAGTCATTCACAAATCATGCGAATAGAAAAACAGGTGAAGTGATGTCTGTACATACATTCTGTATCAAGTATCAAAAAGTATGAGTTCTTAAGATATTAGGCTGAATAAATACAAATCAACATTTGTTAAAGGGTCAGTTCACCCATATTCCCAAAATACCTATATTCCTTCTTTTGATTATTCAGATAGTTTTGGTTTTATTCTCCAGTGCTCACATTTATCAGACTGTGAAATTTTGGACTTCTTTTACTCCTACTCACAAACTTGAGGAAAAAAAGCTATTTATCAAATTGCTTTTGACTTAAAAATACTCTTCAATTTAAGAGGGCTTCAGAGACGTCTTACGCTTGTTAAGAGTAGATCCTAGATGACTGCAGTACAGACAAAGAGGTGAGCACACACCTTCTGAGGCATGTTTTAGAGCAATTGTACAAAATCTCATTATAATCATAATTCAGAATAGGGTAGTTTCAGCCTGCTACCTGAATTTGATTCAAACATTTATTAGGAATGTTACACCACCTTTTCTTAATCAGTGGAGAAGAAGAAAGCTGGCATTGATTATGTTTGCAAATACTTTCTATGCATGTCTATTGTCTGCTCTTGTTAATGTGCTACTAAATTCCCTTTATTGTATGATTTCTTTGATATATCTTGTCTAGCAGCAGAATTTCTTTCCTGCTCCAGTTAAGTTTTCTTTTTCTTTCCATTTCAGCCTACTTCCTATTTTAAATATATAAAATTGTTGTTAATTTCACATTTTCACTGGAGATATTAAGGGTTATACACAAATGACCTTTTTTTAATTACATATATACTGTGTAAAATGTAAGGATTTTTACACAAGTGAAATACTTAGCACACATATTTTTGTTATTTGGGTGAATCGACACTTTAATTGTATATAACCAGTGATTCATATAAAACGCAAGCTCCCACGTTGATCACAATCAAACAAGAATAATTCCTAATGCCATGTAACACTTTTTGTTATTTGGAATTGATGAATCAGTTTTGGATATTTGGCTTGTAAACAGCCCCTGGATGTGTGTGCCACATGGTAAGTTGTGGATATTGGATGTCTCACCGTGTTGTCCTCCTCTTTCACAACATTTTCAGGGAGAGGTGGGTTGTCATGAATATCCACAGAGTCCTTGTCATCCAACCTGTCATCATCGGGTATCAAATGTCATAGTGAGAAGCAAATGTTGGAATGCAAAAGACAAATTGTGAGTAAGATTTCTCATGCTAATGGTGGTGTTACTGTATCAGTGTCTGCCTCAGACGTCACATTCCAGGCTTTTAGGGGTTTTAAGTGTTTTGTTTTTGTAATTCTCTAGTATATCATATTAAAAGATTACCTTTATTTTGTATTTTTTTCTTCTAGGTAGAAATTTGATTACTTACAACTGTGTAGTTTTATTCCGTTGTTCTTTAAGATTATTTTCTGATATTATGATATTAAGAGGGTCTTCAAGCCTTTAAACAATTACAAAACAAACCTCACACACGGGCAACCAGGCCTTAAAAGTACGGAAAAACTTAACATTACAATCATTTGTAATTTCTGCATCAGTTATCTACATAAGGCAACTTGTTCATTCCTTTCCTGGTCCCGTCTGCAGACTGAACTTACGAGTCATAATGAGCCATGGTGTTGCGTGGTCAGTTGAGGTTTAGTTCTTCCAGATATTCAGAGTTTGGACCAGCAGGTGGCACTGTAGACAGAAAACACTACAGCATCAATTCTGTTGCTGCAAAGGGATTCCAAAAGTGTCCTAATAATAAAACATCTCCTATTCTGTGTGGTTTACAACTAATGATCAACCAGTAACCTTAGATCTGTCAGAATTACCCACAAATTTCACATGATTAATTAATATTAATTCACAGGTCTTCTCAACATGCTTGTCATTACTTTAGTTATCAGTGAACAAAGCAGAGTTAACATTGATGTCTGTTCTGTGGAGGCAACTTGATCTTAGCAAAGTTAAAATAAGACTCACTTGTAACCTGGTAGAAGATATATGGCAAACACATCTACAGAGGGTTTAGAGGGTTTCCCCTTTCTCAGGTTGCTCTGCATGTTAGAATACATGTTAAGGACATGAACAAGAAAACATTCAGTGATCCAACGCTTGCCGAGAAAATATTAGTAAGGGGTTAAAAATGACTGCAGGGAGGGTAGATCATTATTCTGGATGCATATTCATGCAAAACTGTCAACTGACCGTGAAAATTGAAGTCCACTTCTTCTCATAGTGACATGGTTCTCATACACTTATTGCCGTCAGGAGGGGTCCCTGCAGCTTGAAACTTCTTGGGGACTCTAGCTTTTTCTACCAGCCCTGTTGTTCAGCCCTTTACATGCTCAGCTTGCCAAATGAGGCTCCAACAGGTGGGAGATTGGGATGAGAAATGCCAGCAGGCCAACCCGGCCCAGCCCTGAGTCTGTATGTTTGTGTGTGTGTGTGTGTGTGTGTGTGTGTGCGCGAACATGTGAGTGTTTGGGACAGCTGAGCACTTTAAAAGCTGAGAAGCTCTCCCAGCTGAGTGGTAAAAAACAAAACAAAAAACAGAGTACACTGGTTCCTCACTCAGCAAAGTAAGGTGCAATGTTAGAATATTATCACACTCAATCACTTATCACAACTTGTTCTGGAATTTTACTGAATCAACCACCAAGACAGAAAATATCTTATCAGGATGCAGTTGTGGAACTGAAATCTCACTTGTCACCAGAAGATGAAAATAATTTTCAACCAAGCAATATGAATAATATGTTTAGTTACATCAACCTGCCTGAATCACAAAATGTTCATTTTCACTCAGAAAGTCTCACACACTCTACTCAGTGTTTTACACGCAACAGCTCTGTCCCTTGAATGTAAATTGAATTGACTGGAGTATATTACAGCTGGCTTGCAAATAAGATGGATACTTATTTAGAAAGATAGGTACATAATGTACATACATTTTAATGTATTATAGGTCTGGATACAAAATAGGTGGTAGGCCTAATGTTTATGGCTTGAAGTAAATAGCATATGGAATTTGGCTTGATACTTATTTGGGAGTTGAAAATACTATATGTACTGTGGTGGAAATTATGACTTCCCTTTTGGAGAAGTGATCAAATAAAATGATGATTCAACAAACAATTGTCTTTTGAAGTTTTAATTAAGCAGAAGAAGAAAAAGTAACAAATAAGGAGCAAAAATAAGCAAATAACAGGTAAGGATACGGACGAACACAGAAGGAGCGAACAGATAAGGATGATCACAGAGTCAATCTATTTCAGCTGAAAGGCCAGAGATCATACACATGAGCTGTGTACGATGAGTCTGCCCCCGACGGTCAGAAACAGTCACATATTTATAACAGCATGAAAACAACCAGGCAAGGGAGACATAATACTGTTGGACCTTGGTCTAAGCATGTGTCTCTTACTCTAACAAACATCATCAATACAAGACCGGCTGTTCTCCTGTCGCCCCTTGACAGACACAGGACAGACTGTTGTTCAAAATCAAATCTACCAAAATACAGATGTCTTGTGACTCTGCCAGAACGGGTGAGAAATCTGCAGGCAGACATCGCTGCCAGACATATAAAAATATGAAATCTGCATGGAAGAGCTACTTCAGATTGAAAAAAAAAAAGAAAAAGAAAGACCTTGTCATAAAAATGGATTCACCGCCAGGACCCTCAGGACCAGATGGACACCTTGAACCTTCACAGGCCTACCTGGGAACTGAGCAAAATTTGAATAAAATTATCAAGACGGCCAGCAGCCACCTGACATCCGGTTGTGTGTCTCCTAAAGAGTTGTCAACCACACCCTCAATTGGCTCCAGTGAGGACATCAAAGCTTCTGGGAAACCAGACCCGAGTTCTGTCCCTCTGGAACTTGTAGATGTGGAGGATGAAGACATCACACCAGAAGAGGAAGAAGATATTGGCTCAAAAACATCCACCACCAGCTCATCGCCACCAGCAGAGCTTCGCGTTTCGCTTCGTGTTTTAACTTTGTTTCCCTGTTTGTTATTTTTAAGGCAGCGGATGGAAATAAGCAAAGGTGTTTATAACATGGACATGAAGGAGAAGGTGGTTGACATGGGTTTGGAGGTGATGCATCTCATCATAGAGACAATCACCGATACCCTATCAAAAGCCTTGCCCACAAAAAGTCCCACATTTTCCCAGGTATGTGGGACAGAGACCGTTGGCCAGAAGTTGCCCTCAGAGGTTCTCAGGGAGAACGAGAGAGAAGAATGACTGTCAGTGCACAGACATCTTGTGACTCTGCCAGAACGGGTGAGAAATCTGCAGGCAGACATCGCTGCCAGACATATAAAAATATGAAATCTGCATGGAAGAGCTGCTTCAGATTTAAGCCAAAGAAAAAGTTCCAGCTGGCAGAAGAACAGGAATTGGGCGAGACTGCCGGGTCACCACCAGGACCCGAAATTATCAAGACGGCCAGCAGCGACCTGGCATCCGGCTGTGTGTGTCCTAAAGACTGTTCTACCACTGCCTCAATTGGCTCCAGTGAGGACATCAAGGCATCTGAGAAAACAGACCTGAGCTCTGTCCCTCTGGAACTGGTGAATGTGGCAGATGAGGATGTCACACCAGAGGGCGTCATGGAGGACAACCTGGTCATAGACATACATGCAACATCTAAAGACACTCATTTGACAAAAACAGGATTTCCATTTGCTAGGGAGATGTCCTTCACCGAAATAAATGCATCTTCGCAGGAGGATGACAAAGATGTCTGCCAGACCATTATGACTGTCAGTGCACAGACATCTTGTGATTCTGGCAGGACAGGTGAGAAATCTGCAGGCAGACATCACAGCAAGACATATAAGAAGATGAAGTCTGCATGGAAGTGCTGCTTCAGATTGAAGCCAAAGAAAAAGTTCCAGCTGGCAGAAGAACAGGAATTGGGCGAGACTGCCGGGTCACCACCAGGACCCGAAATGATCAAGATGGCCAGCAGCGACCTGACGTCCGGCTGTGTGTCTTCTAAAGAGTTATCTACTACTCCCTCAATTGGCTCCAGTGAGGACATCAAGGCTTCTGGGAAACCAGACCCGAGGTCTGTCCCTCTGGAACTGGTAGCCAGAACGGGTGAGAAATCTGCAGGCAGACATCGCTGCCAGACATATAAAAATATGAAATCTGCATGGAAGAGCTACTTCAGATTGAAAAAAAAAGACCTTGTCATAAAAATGGATTCACCGCCAGGACCCTCAGGACCAGATGGACACCTTGAACCTTCACAGGCCTACCTGGGAGCTGAGCAAAATTTGAATAAAATTATTAAGACGGCCAGCAGCAACCTGACATCCAGCTGTGTGTCTCCTAAAGAGTTGTCAACCACACCCTCAATTGGCTCCAGTGAGGACATCAAAGCTTCTGGGAAACCAGACCCGAGTTCTGTCCCTCTGGAACTTGTAGATGTGGAGGATGAAGACATCACACCAGAAGAGGAAGATGATATTGGCTCAAAAGGTTCTCAGGGAGAACTCTGACATCACTGAGGACAATATCCAGCAGAATTTGAAAGGCTCCTTCACCAAGGCTTTCTGTGATGTGGTTGGGTCAGATGCATCCATTAGCACAAGACCCAATTTCATGGAGGCCATTGTGAGAATGATCACAGATGGGGTCAACTTGGTTTTGTCAGAGAGCATTCAAGCCTCAGGATCATCCAATGTTTGTGCTGCTACCTGCTGCCAGGTCTCAATTTGCAGAGCATGCAAGGAGATGTTGACAGGAGTTATCCGGGCAATGAAATCCACCCTCACAGGTACTGCAAAGAAGAAGACAATTCAGACAATCAGGACACCCATTCTCTCCCCACCCTCTCTTTTCCCACTTTTCTCCTCTTTCCCACTTTCTATGTTCCTAATAAATTAGCTACCAATTAGTCTACTGTTGCTGTCTTTCTGGTTTATGATAAATTATGTGTTGGTTCTGGTAGAATGTTGGAAATAACCTAAAAATCAAATTTTAACGGAATTGTAGCTGTTCAAATTTCCATTGTTTTCACACGTTAGATTAAATAAAAAAAGAATTGAATAAAAAAAGAAAAAATTTAAATTTCAACATACAACTGGAAAAACAATATCTGCTGATGAAAATCATGTGTTATGATTGAAAGCTACATAACAGAGATTTGGTGAGGTTGTTTTCTCAGCTGCTGTTTCCAAGGTCAAGAATTAACCTAAAACCGTAGCATACTGATCATTTAGTTTTTCTTAGAGCCTTATGACTTAAAGTTTGTCCTGAGGGTGGCGCTAGAGAAAAGGTCGTTATCATTAAAAGATTCCTGTAACATTATCCGACTGTTTAAATAAAGAATAATATCTAAATTGATGCTGCAGTGCCTGAGATGTTGCCTTTTTCATTCCACACATTCTTCTTCCTGGTCAAAACTGTCACAATGCAACTCGATTCAATACACTCAACTGTACATATTCAGGTGTGTTTTGTTAGTAGCAGCTATTGCAGCCTGGAGCCACATGCCTCATGCAGAGATGAGGAGCGGGCTAGGGAGGTCTGGCATGCTCATTTCTCTCTAACTCCACACCCCCAGATTTTTTAAACACATTTTCAAACTTGTAGTCTTTAGCTCCAACCAACACTGCAGGCTCAAGTGACGTCACTTGAGGCACAGATTTCGTGCAGCTCCCTCTGGAGTCATAAAAAGTTTTTAAAATGTGTTTAAGCATAGGCAGCACTCCCCAAGACCAGTATACAGACTGTGATTTGTAAAATCTGAGTTCCCCTTTAGAATCTCAGTATGTACTGACAGGTGATAAATTAGAGGAAAACCTGAATAAATGAGTGGGGAAACAAAGAGCGCAGATGCTTCCTTACAGGGCTCAAGGAGCTAAATTTTGATGTGTCAAAATGTTGTGAGTTATAGGCTATGGCCTTTGCAACCACCCAATCTCAACCCAACTGAACATCTATGGGAGATTTTGGACAAAATGCAGTGGTGGCTGACAAACAAACTGAAGCAGCTTCAAAAACTTCATAGCTCAGCAAAACAACAACAAGAAAGAAATATAAAAACAACACAGCACACTGTAATGTTGCCTGAACACTGGCCAGTAGCACTACTTAAACATACATTTCGCCCTCCTTTCCTTCTGGCCTGCAGATTTCTCAATGACTCTCTGGTTAAAGTCAGTCATCTTAGTCACCAGTCTCTTTTCCACTGACAGCATGGCCAATGCATTCAGCCTCTCCTGGGTCAT